>JASAND010003397.1:0-24685 GCA_030248195.1 Trissonchulus latispiculum | reverse complement strand
GCTGCCATCCCACCCAATTCCCCCTCGGACGAACAATTACTGCAACGTTTGTCTGACCTCCGGGAGGTCCCCCCGCGCCAATCCTCCTCCCCTCACCAGGATTCAAATCGGCTGTTTCTGCACCTGCTTGAGCAGCAGGATCGCAGGAGGGAACTGGAGCTCCGCCGCATGGAACAACAACGCTGCAGGTGCAGCACCGTGCAGCACGCCCTGTAACTTGAAATGGACAAGTTGAAACTGCCTGAAAGCTTGCCCTTATATAGTAAATCGGGGTTGCTGAACACGATGAGAGTATCCTCGTCGCTGTGCGGCGCTGCTATCGTGCTGCACCTGCTGTGCTATCGTGCTGCGCTGCGGCGCTGCAGCCGCAGCACCGTGCAGCACGCCCTGTAACTTGAAATGGACAAGTTGAAACTGCCTGAAAGCTTGCCCTTATATAGTAAATCGGGGTCGCTGAACACGATGAGAGTATCCTCGTCGCTGTGCGGTGCTGCTATCGTGCTGCGCTGCGGCGCTGCAGCCGCAGCACGCTCTGTAACTTGAAATAGACAGTTTGAAACTGCCTGAAAACTTGCCCTTATATAGTAAGTCGGGGTCGCTGAACACGATGAGAGTAACAGAGTGCACAGAGTAACTTAACATGCTACTTAGACTATTGATAATATCACACTATTTACGTAATCACGTATTATATATTTACGCAACCATAATCTGGGGTATTTTTTCACAACGCACTTTTCAGCAAGTCCTTTTTGTCATTGTAGCCAGCATATACCATTAGCTAGCTGTCATATACCATTAGCTTCTGTCACAGATCTGGTGTATTCAATAAAGTATATGTCTGACTGAATGCTCTATCAGAATCATATGAGCAAAACGCGACGAAGATAGAGAGAAACCACTCCCTGCGGGCTGTCCGTGCGGCGTCAATATGAGCCCGAGAAAGGGAGCTGCTCATATTAAACTTTTAAATCTTGTCCTTTACATAAGTAAATGCTGGCTCATATTATACATTTTAAATCTTGTCTTTTCCCGAATTGAATGCTGTCCTTCTGGCTCATATTGTATTTTTCATGCGACTGCAAGGAGCATTTTTCCTACTTGTATATATATATATATATATAAAATTTATCCTGATATCAATAACATATTGTATATATAGGCGATTTGTTAATAAACACAAAAAGTATATAAACATAGCAAGCTTAACAAAAAAAATCACCCGAAATTTTAACAAAAAAATCACCCTACCCTGACTCACAGGAAAGTCGCAGAGACCCAAATTTTTGCATGGTGATAGCCACACATCTCGACATTACAGCCTGTGAGTTTGAGCCCCTAGGCTCTCTCCAAGCGTTCAGGACAGACCTTTAAGTGAGGGTACCCAAAAGTGACCTCAAAAACGTTCATGACCGAAGTTCGAATTTCGGCTGCTGTTTACTAAGGGAAAACCGTAGGCAACCCATATTGTGCATGTGACATGTCCTGACTGTGGGCTATCGACACATATATATATATAGAAGTTCCCAGTTGGACCTCTGTGCCGTCCTGGGGTGGGTGATTTTTTTTGTTAAAATTTTAACAAATAAAAAATCATTTTTATGTTTTGTTACTGAAGTCAGAACAGCAGCTAGAGCAAATCTAACGTCAAATTCGAGCTCAGCGACCTCGAAAACCCTTATATACGTTGTTTTTGAGGTTGCCTGGCACTTCTGGTAGTCCAACCTGGTAACCAGCCGGGCCTGAACCGTCCGCAGGGCTGCCGCGGTTCCTTTTTTCCTTTTTTTCCTTTTTTTCGAGGTCGTCCTTTTTTCCTTTTTTCTGCAAAAATTCCTTTTTTTCAAAAATTTTCTGACAATTGACCAAAATGTGCCTAAAATTTAGTCTTACGATATTAATTTCCAAAAATTTTCCGGCTCCGCCGGAATATTGTTTAACTTAATTTTTCAGTTTTATTGTAGAATAGCTAAAGCTACATACATTTTTACTTAATATGACTTACGAATTTAGATTTATAGAAATTGTTGGACTTATTTTTTGTTTGCTTAAAGACAAGAGTTAAAATTTAATTTGTATATACTCGATAGAACGTTTATATAATCTTGAACCGTATAGTAATGTGTGCATGTGCATTTAACCCAGTTATAAGCTACTTCAAGCTCAAATAACCGAATTCTCGCTCTGCGGGTTCATATGTCTCGGATGAAATATTTTATACCAGGTCGCATTGCTTTGCTTGTTTCTTTGCGTCAAAGTTAGATGTTTAAAGGATATATAAATTCTTCAAAACCTGTTCTTAAGGTGTTCTCAATTTAAACTCCAAATCTTTACGAATTGTAATTGTACAAGAATTTAGGTCAAGTGCAGATCACGGTTTTTTTGCGTAAAATACTGCGTATTTACGCAGTCGAGCTTAAAAATACGCAGTCAAAAACAAAAATATGCACCAAAATACGCAGTCGAAAAATTCGGTAGCATGAATTTCAAGAGTGCTCTAAATTAATTTCTTGAGACAATTCAACGTAGTTTGGGCTCTGGCTTCTTCTGGGGGGCTCCGCCCCCCAGACCCCCACGTATCTCTTCTCTTCTACATTGATCCTTCCATCTGCAGTTGCTTCTAAGCACACGTATGAATATACGTATATAATACATGCGTTGTCTTTGTTTCTATTTTGATTTGACATAGTAAACTAAAATATTATCTGTTCAAGGACTCTATTTGTCTAACCAACAATTAACTTTACTATTAAACTGCTCCAGGCAACGAATTCAAAGTTTTAAGTGCAAATTTAATCCAAAATCTAAAATTTTCTTTAACTTCTTTTCGCCCCCAAGACCCCCTGCGTATCTATTTCGCATCAACTATTCATACTTTTACACCATAGTTCAATCGGCACGCAACGTAAAATGAAGCTAATACCCTTATGGTTGATTAAAAACTCTTAAAAACGAATTAATTCGACGCTGAATGCGTTTATAACGTTGAGAAGCTATTTTTGTAATTTTACGCTGTCGAAAATAAAATTACGCACTCGAAAACAAAAATGCGTACGCAAAATTTACGCAGGTCCGATTTTCAAAAAAGACCCTGGTGCAGATAGCGCCTTCCTGTTTCCGATTCGAGGGTCGGAAATATTTAGATAAAAATACAAAAGGAGGTACAAAACCAACAAAGTTCGCGCCTTCGGCGCGTATTTTCTGTTTTATAATAGCGTATTTACTGTGATCAAGAAGACGAAGCTTGAAACGCATCCGCATTTGCATTTTGTATAGCGTTTTGTTTAAATTTCCTTTCTTAGAAACATACGTATGTAAATGTTTCAAACTTTGTGTGGCTGTTCAAAATGGAAAAAATTTAATTTTTTGCTCAGTAACGTTATTAATTTATGTCTGAAAATTCCTTTTATTTCCTATTTTTCTCGGACAAATTCCTTTTTTTCCTTTTTTTCGGGTGCAAAATTCCTTTTTTATTTCCTTTTTTCTGAGAAAGGTCGCGCGGCAGCCCTGCGTCCGACGGTAAACGTGATCCCAGAAGTCAGTATTAGGCCATAGTTACCGGAAAACTAATGACAGATTTGAATTCAGCGCCCTGGAAAACGCCCTAGGACATGTTTATAGCCACTTCGGACTGTCCAGTTGGTACCTGGAGGGTCCGGACGGGTCCGGCAGGGGTCGCGTGACCGTGGGTCATACCCCACCAACATACGAGGTTCTGAGTTTCTCTGTCAAAATGCCTGGAAATAGGTTATAATCACTAACAAACACGAAAAAACAACGTTTTGGCCTTTAAAACAGCACTTTAGAGCCACCAGACTTCATACTGGACGCTGTCGGGGGCCATCAGTGACCACTAAGACTTCGGCGGGGTCAGTTGCCCTAGTTGGAGCACTAGGTTAGCGGTTTTGGGTTCTAAATACGTTATTTAGTGTGCTCTATCCAAAACTGATGAGAAAAAGTTGCTAGCTGCTCTCTGGGATCCGATCCGCCACTGATTTTTTTGTTAACGGGTGATTAAAACCTTTAACAAAAAAATATCACACATTTTCGTCTACTGCAACTTACTGGTAGGTGGTAGAGCAATGAAACTGGGGTGGTTTTAAAGCTTAGCCCAAGACCTATCCATGGGTCCTCAAAGTAATCGATTTGGTTTAGTTTTGCGAAAGTTCCAGCCAAAAAACCGAATTTTGATTTTTTTTGTTAAGCTTGCTATATTTAGTATACTTATACAAATACAAAAATAGTGTAAATAAATATGAATATAATATATATATATATATACATTTACGCTGTACAAAAATATGTAGAAATACATGTAAACAAGTCGGTGAGCACCTAATAACGACTTCGATATGCCTTTACAAGCCTTTACCATGCATTTAAACATTTTTTACCATGCGTGGAAAAGTATGGTAAAACATTTAGCATGAGTTTACAACAAGGAAAATTCATGGTAAAACAACCTAAAGTTTTTACCACATTTTTCTCCTGTTGTACAAGCATGGTAAAATTACGGTAAGTCTGTTTCCACAGTTTTACCACGTGGTAAAAAACGTTGAATAAACGAGGAAAAAAAAGTACGATGGATTTACCACATGGTAAATCTATTGTAAGTTGTGGTAATTTACACCAAATTTACCACAAATTTACAACACAAGTTCTCCCTGTGTTGAAAATGCTGCATCAACTGGCCAGGTTTCATAAAGTTTAACACATAAACATAGGGCAATTTTTAACAAATGCTAAAAATGATGTAATTTGATAAAACTTATTATTCTATCGTGTAGAGAATGGTTTTTTACGTAGAATTGGCTGTTAAAATCCACAATTGTACCTGTATTGGGTCCCATAGGTGTAATTGGGGGGAGGTTTGGGGGGGGGTAACCCCCCGCCCAGCCATTTTTACAAACCACCCCCAAAAATTTTTGGGGCCCCCCGCCCCCCCCCCCCTCGTGGGGGGGGGGGGGGGTAGTCGCGCCGAAGGCGCGAAAAATTGGCCCAAAATCAGGTATTTTTAGGGTAAATTTTGCAAAATTTTTCAAAAATGTCCAAATTTTTGGCTTAAACTGTTCATTAATGCGTGAAATACACGTTTTTAAAAGTTTTATGGACTTTCTGACTCAGTATTGACCTTATTTTAGACTTAGAAACATATTGGCAATCAAGTTTTCGAGTTTAAAACCCCTGTCTAGTGTCAAAATTACTTCATAGTTGAATGCTTTTTGGCATTAGCAATGGCTGAAAATGCGATTTTTGACATAAAAATACAAAAAATTTTTTGGGGGAGGTTTGGGGGAGGTCGTGGGGGGGTTTGGGGGGGGGGTCTAAAAAGGGGGCCCCCCCCAAAATTCCGGGGGAGGGGGCCCCCCCCAACCCAAATCCCCGTTACACCTATGTTGGGTCCTCCAGCTGCGAAATGGCACTTTTAAGGTTTTTAGCCCCTAGCTAGCCAGGTAAGCAAAATTGTCCGAATCTGACCGCATAGGATGACGCAGCGTGCTCGATAGTACCGTGCCATAGTCTCTAATTGTTTCCGTGTTGAGTTGTTAAAAAATTTTTCAAAAAAATTTGGGTGGGTTTTTCAGTTCCCCCCTGTGAGACCCCCCTCCCACGGAGAGGCCAGACCCCCCCCTACCCCCCTACCCGACCTCAACTACTCCCCCCCAAGCCGAGCTCAAACCCCCCTCCCCCCTAAAATTGGGTCCAAACCAGGTAAAAAATTTAAACCATTTAAAATTTAAAGGTAAACCATTTTTACAACCCCCCCCCAAAAATTTTTGGGGGTCCCCGGCCCCCCCCAACTGGGGGGGGGAGTCCCGCCGAAGGCGCGAAAAATTGGCCAAAAATTGGGTATTTTTAGGGTAAATTCTGCAAAATTTTTCAAAAATGTCCAAATTTTTGGCTTAAAGTGTTTATTATTGCGAGAAATACACGTTTTTAACGGTTTTATGGACTTTCTGGCTCAATATAGACCTTATTTTAGACTTAGAAACATGTTGGCAATCAAGTTTTCGAGTTTAAAACCCCTGTCTAATGTCAAAATTACTTCATAATTGTTTTTTGGCATTAGCAATGGCTGAAAATGCGATTTTTGACATAAAAATAGAAAAAATTTTTTGGGGGAGGTTTGGGGGGGGGGTCGTGGGGTGGGGGGGTTTGGGGGGGTCTAAAAAGGGGCCCCCTCCCCAAAATTCCGGGGGAGGGGCCCCCCAACCCAAATCCCCGTTACACCTATGTTTTTCCCCCCAAAAAGGGGGTGGGTTTTTTTTCACCCCATGGCTATACAGCATGCTCAATAAATAACTAGCTACACATAAGTTACAATCGTCTCAACTCAAACATAGGTGTGGCTGGCGAAAAAAAGTGGGGGAGGGGGTTCAGAAAAAAAGTAGGGTGGGGGGTTTGGCGAAAAAAGGGGGGGGGGCGCGAAAAGTCGATTTGGGGGGAGGGGTAAGAAATATTTTCGAGGGGGGGCGGCGAAAAATCGGTTTTTCGTTAAAAAATTGAAAAATTTTCTCAATTTACAGCTATTTTTAACGATTTTTAGCTTAATTAAGCGAATTCTAGCTTATCGTGGTTAACGTGCTTACATCTAACAGGATGAATATAGACCAAACATTTTTGATCATAGATTTCTCAAAACTGAAGAATCGGCCAAAATTTTTTCATGTGCTATCATACATAGGACATATGGGCCGAGGGACGTTTTTTGGATTTGGCTCAACAAGCCTCAATATTCCAGAAAATCCGGCAATGTGCGGCGACACGATATTTCGCAAGTTTGTATTCAGTTTTCTCGCAACTGTAGTTGTTTTTAGCCAAAACCAAGAAAAACGTCCCTCCTAAGAAGTACGAATTTCGATTCTGCCAAAAATCTCCGGCATCAGTCGAGTAGTTTTTGAGAAATCGATGTTCGAAACAAAATAATCGCAGTTTCGCCAAAATGGTTTTTCGGCCAAATCTCTAGCTGAAAGCAATAAAGTTCGGCTTATTGGCATTCATAAAATGTGCATTTAGTCGCTGTATCGATTGAGTATCAATAAGCCAACTCTGTCCTTAACATGTGGCAGTAATTTTGAAAAAACTGATTTTCTCAAAAATGGTCATTTTTTGACCCTCAAAACAGTTTTTTGCTTGTACTGACCTAACCACTGGAGATAGCTCAAAAGTTGTAAAAAGCAAAAAATGTTCATTTTCGTGCCCTCTTTCCAGCTATAACAACCAATCCCGTGTCCTGACTACCTACTGGGAGGCTAAGACCAAAAACCAAACCCTTCTTATCTTTTGGCCTAAAAATACGGGACTGGTCCCAGAATGTAAAAGAGCACGGAAATAGGTTCTTTTGTAAGTTTTAGTGATTTACGTAAAAGATTAAAGCCGCATGAGTGAAAAATACCCGAAAGAAAACCAGCACCTTAAACTGTAGTAGACCTTGATTAGTTTCTTTCAGGAACCGCAGTAATCGATTAAAAAAACCTCTCCGACAGCCCTAAAAAGTATATATATATATATATATATATACCTATTTATGTAGTCTCCTCTTACAAAAAATTTAAGGTGGTGATTCCTTTTGGGAACATTTTGTTATTTGGCGGCGTAAATCAAGATGAAATTTGATGAAACTTTCCAAAATAAGTTGTTTTAGCGTTCTAACACCCTCCGCGCAATCATGATTTAAAAATTCGAGATTTCCGGTCAGAGTGGTTTTTCTCACTTTCTGAACGTTTGGCAGCTGGTATACAGCTATATTCATTCGAAAGATCTCACTGAGCTTCGCATTTTTGCTTTTTAAAGCAAGTTTCTAGCTTTTCTGTATCGTGAGATATAGCCGATTTTCTTGTTTTGGCGTCGAAAACTTGTCATTTTTGCTGAAATAAAATAATCCATTTCTTGAGCTACGCAAGCCGTAAAATCAAACTAAGGGCGTCGATCTGAATTTCTCACAGGGTCAAATTATCCGACGCATGATCGTCTTCCAACTGCAATCCTGTAGGCTGCTATCATAAAAAATGTAGTTTTTGCAAAAACACGACCAATTTTTTTCCAAAGATTTTGGAGCATTCACCATGCAAGCTGGAGGGCTGCAACTGAACAAATGTGTTATGCACAAATATACCCAGGGACGATTTTTTAGTTGCCCCGATTGCTGCTGTCTAGCTAAAGTAATCGCTTGACAAATTTGGAAAAAGTTGGCAAAATACAGGTTACGCACACATTTTAGCTTATTTCTCTAAAACGAAGAACGATTTCACAATAAATAAAAAATCGTCCCCAGCTATTTGATGGAGCTATCGAATGATATAACCGATGTCTCTCGAAAAAATTTACTTGAGTCTGCAAAAATTCTGGAAAATTATACTTCTTCTAAAACGTGTTAAAAATATTTTAGATAAGCAACATTAGTTTCTTGGCATGCATTAAAAAGAGAAAATGTCAAGCTACATTTTGATATAAAAATGGCTCCTTAACTCCAAGTAATGAATGAGTAATAATGGTGCAAACTTTATGTGACCAAAGGGAATCACCACGTTAAGTCACTCTAGTGCCAATTGTAGAATTTTTACCTCGCTCCCCAGCACTCCAGCAGACCATTGGGGTCACTTTGGCCAGATCGAAAAATGATTTGTATGAGCTGTCCATAATTGGCAGACTATCAGTAACCATTTTTTTGCTCCCAAAACGGTTATGTGCATAATATAGACATAATAAATGTACTTTACTGGGCTCAGTCAATAGAATTTTCTTTGGAGACGGGGCGCTCTTTAGGGGGATTCTGGGGCAAGCCCTCTTGAGGGTGAGAACTGAGAACATAACTATTACTGAAGATATTCTAAAAACTTAAACCACCCTCCCCGCCTTATATATATATATATATATATATATATATATATATATATATATATATATATATACATATATATATATATATATATATATATATATATATAGATTAATTCTTTCCGGAAAAAAAGATTGCCGGAAAAAACCTTGTTCTCGGTTTTTTCCATTTTTTCCATTTTTTCCGGTCACTCCAAAATTACACAATGTACTAAAAGTTGCGTTATTTCATGTTTTTGCATGCACAGAAGCAGTTTTCACGATATTAGTAACCCCACAGGGGTAATGCAATTACACAAGCGCTTAGAAAGGTTCCAGTATTGATTGCAGTGTACAGTAGGGCGGTGATGCAGTACTGTCATATTTTGTTATTATTTAAAAAGACTGTGTTTGCCCCGTCAGTTCATATTTTGTATTTGAAATATTGTAATTGTTAGTAATTGTGCAAAGATAGATCATACATTTCCCTAGTTACGCTCAAAATTCTCTCTCAAAAGCTTGTCTAAATTCTATTGGCTGGAGGCATGTCACGTGATTTCGTAATCACTATGGGTATGGCTGCCTCCAGTGTTCTTTTCATCAGTCTGGGTTTTGCGCGTGTCCTGTTCGGTTGGTTTTTCTTTACTGCTATTTCGACTTTAAAATTGCTATATTTCGCTTTTACTCCCCGGCTGGAATCCCTTACGCAATCGAACTCCGGATTAGGAAAGTAGATTGTTTCCTAGTGTGGCGATAGGCAAGGGGGGATTCCCGGCTTAATTA
Organism: Trissonchulus latispiculum; assembly: GCA_030248195.1. Classification (NCBI taxonomy): domain Eukaryota; kingdom Metazoa; phylum Nematoda; class Enoplea; order Enoplida; family Ironidae; genus Trissonchulus; species Trissonchulus latispiculum. Next base: position 15,088 of record JASAND010003397.1, on the reverse strand, counting down.
TTTGTACGCGCCTGTCAATATATATTTCTGCATTTCTATTCATTTCTGTGCTCTACACAACCATTTCTCTGCCTATTTCTGGAATCAAACTGAAAGTGTGCGTCCACCTTTATTGTTTCTTGCCTTCCTCCCTTCTTATTCATCAAAATTTGTAACTCGGCCACTTGGCCTATTGTAATTTAGTTAGGTCTTAGATTGTTTAGTTTGGTAGGTTGGGTCCGCCTAGGGAATATTTGGGGTTAGACTCTGGCCGTAGTTGGGATTGAGTTTAGGTTTCACGAATATCTGGTGTGTTTTATGACCAAGTCCAGGTTGCGTATCCAGCCACAAGAGCACAGCACCCCAGTAAAGGTCTTTGGCTGCCCTTATCCAGTCTCTGGGGCCAAAACTTTACAGCAGGAATCTAGTATTTTCACAGGTGATGCTGTTGTGAAGTACTATGCGTATCCTGTTATAGACTACTGTATCGGACTCTAGTAAATGATTGCAGATAGGTGTTCAGTGTGTGATATCCAATTCTAGTGAGATAGGAGAAGATAAAAGGAGAATCGAGAATAGGAGAGTAGACTGAAACAATGACACTTATATGCGTCCTAGACGACCGCTCCCTACAGATAGCAATAGGACAACCGCTAGAGTTTTACTGTGACAAATACAAATACTCACTCAGACTTCACTACAGAAATATAAAGGCAGTAGGGAACACAGAGAAATACGGTACAGAAAAGTAGAGAGCACAAGGGAGGGCGTTACCCGCTCCCACAACACTGAAGGTGCTGGTTTCCTTTTGTGCCGTGCTTTTTTAGTAATTTTTTGAACCGCTTTAACTTTCGCAATTTCGGGAGTTGGAAAGAGTTTTATACATCGTTTTAACGCTTATTCTTTGTACATTCACACGAGCTTAGGAAACTGGCAAAAGTAGCAAAAAAATGTCAGAAATGTTTTGACATACTGACTTCTAACATGAAGAATATAGACAACTGCGTACCCAAAGTGGCTGTAAAGTGCTGTGGTGGGCTGGGGTAGGTACTTAGCTGGCATTTTTAGTGGGGGGGGGGGTCCCCCCACTTTTCGGTTCCCCCCTCCACTTTTCGGAGCCCCCCCCAGGTTTCGGCAAGCCCCCACCCACTTTTTGGGGGGGGGTCGCCCAAAAGTGTCAAAAATTAGGTTTTTGAGGTCAAATTTTCAAAACTTTTCTCAATTTTTAGCTAATTTATGGACTAATAAGCTAATTTTAAGCATAAAAACAGCGATTTTTTTGCGTTTTTACCTTAAAAATGCTAATTTCTCGCTTAAAGTTTCAGCATATTTTACCTTTGGCTCGCCCCCCCACTTTTCGGAAGCCCCCCCCCCCACTTTCAAAACCCTAAAAAATGTCAGCTTACACGATTTTGGGTCAAAAATTAATTTTCGCCCAAAAGTGTCAAAAAATTAGGTTTTTGAGGTCAAATTTTCAAAAATTTTCTCAATTTTTAGCTAATTTATGGACTAATAAGCTAGTTTTAAGCATAAAAACAGCGATTTTTTTGCGTTTTTACCTTAAAAATGCTAATTTCTCGCTTAAAGTTTCAGCATATTTTACCTTTGGCTCGCCCCCCCCACTTTTCGGAAGCCCCCCCCCCACTTTCAAAACCCTAAAAAATGCCAGCTTACGCGATTTTGGGTCAAAAATAAAATTTTTCAAAAGTGGTCAAATTTGCTATCAAATGAAAGCCCTAAGTGAGCTGAGCAACTTTTGACATGGAACCATCCACCAATATATATATATATATATATATATATGTGTGTGTGTGTGTGTGTGTGTGTGTGTGTGTGTGTGTGTGTGTGTGTGTGTGTGTGTATATATGTATATCATCGTGAAGCAACACTTACCCTACACACACATATAATCCGTTTTGGTCTAGGTATTTCAATGTACCCTTGATTGAGTATCCAAGTTGGGGTATCTAACCAACCCCCCATCCAATTTTTGGGTGCTTACAGGAAATTGTTTGCTATATATATATATATATATATATATATATATATATATATATATATATATATATATTGCAAATTTGAAGAAACTTAGGTCAGGACCTGGTTCCTTCGTTTTCAAGTCCATATTTTCGTTTGTCGTTTGATTTAATATAGCCGTGGGCTTTTTCTTTCGTGCTAAGGATAGCTAGGCTTTTGATGCATTATATACATCGCTTATGAAACAGTATTTTTACTGTTTGTAGTCGCGATTAGCATTATGGAAGCGCAAACGCAGATTGTGCATGAGCGAAGCAATTATTCTTCATTTAGAAAATAATCATAAATTAATTAGAAAACAATTAGAAAACAATAAGAAATTATTACAAAATAAAGCCAAAGCCTAGTCTTTAGAAAACAATTAGAAAACAATAGAAACCTTTTAGAAAACATAAGAAATTATTTAGAAAATAATTAGAAAAATCGACATTTTTTCCTGAAAACAATATGAAATCAATTAGAAAACAATGAGAAATTAATTAGAAAAAATTCAGAAATTAATTAGAAAATGGACACCTTCAGTTTAGAAAATAATTAGAAAACAATGAGAAAACAATGAGAAAATAAATAAGAAATTTTGCAGAAAACATAAAGAAAAAAATAAGAAAAATTATCATTGAGTTTTCTAATTGTTTTCTAGAAAAGGGCTTCGTGTGAAGTCCATAAATTAGCTAAAAATTGAGAAAAGTTTTGAAGCTTTGACCTCAAAAATCTAATTTTTTGACACTTTTGGCATAGGTGTACCACCTGTTTGGGTTGGGGGGAGTAAAAAGTCCAAATCTGGCATGGGGGGTCTCAAAAATCGGAAATGACATTAGACGGAGGGATTAGAAGAAGGGATTGGGGCCGAAAGATTCAATAAACTTGAAATTTGGACGTACATAATTATTTAAACTCAGTTGTTGTACCGGAAATTACGAATGTTGCAAATATCAATCCCATAAATCTCGCCTAGAACCACACTGGAAAAGTAGCCGAGCTATGAGTCGAAATAAACTACTCAAGTTGAAGCAGTTACCTAAAATTAAATAAGTCAAGTATTTCTTATTGGTAATTTTATTTTCATTGATGTACTTCGTTCTACCTAATTCTTTTCTTAAGAAATAACAAAATGTAATGGAATTGGTTAAATAAAAATCAGGTTTTGAAGAAATAACCCAGAAATTTGGATTTACTCAATGGTCACTAAAAATTGCCAAGGAAGATCTCAGAAAATGGGCTAAGTTGAAGATTTTCATGATCGTAGTTACATGAATGAACGTCCAAGCTGTATGTGTATTTATGTGTAATTAGGAGCAGGGTTGCCAATCTCTAAAATATAACTAATTCTTCGGGAAATGAAAGGGAAGATTAGTTAAAATTCACATTATAAGGTCAGGTTATCATTAATACAAGAAGAACAGCATCATAAATTGATACACATATCAGTCAGTTATGTGGTCTGAATGGAAATTCCTTAATATTGCCTCCTTGTGAAAAGCGGGTGCCTTTTCATTTGGATCTTGTTATCCCCAAGCAGATAATAATTGCAAATATCTACACTTTAATGAAAAGCGGGTGCCTTTTCAATAGGACCTAATCTTAGGCAACTAGTGTTTTACTGTCGACCAACCCAAACTGGAAGAAAAGGTTCCAATATTATCAAGGAAAACACGTAAACTCTCTCTGTTAGCAAACAGCAATTTCAATTTATTGTCAAGTTTAATCATATGAAGATGGTTCATTGGTATACGGTAGTTATTATACAGTATTAGTCTTAAGCGGCAATAACACGTAGTTACGACTGCACAAATAACGGTAATTAGGCGTAGGTGGGCATGTTTGACGTTATTTAACATTAATTTCCCATTTCTGATGATTAGTCAGGTTAAAGTAGTACTGGCATGAGTTAGTCAGTATTAATTGGGATCAATTAGTGCTAATTAAGTAATAATTACGTAATGGGTGAAATTTTATGTGGAAACTCAACATAGGCTTAATCGAAAGGCAATTCGACGCTGATTCCAAAAATGTAAATTTTATCTCTCAACTCCCAAAACTTAGAAAGTTATGGGTAAAAATGTTTTAGTGAAATGTTTGCCATTTCGTAATTTCAGTTTCTTTAAGAAGGTGTAATTTAACTAAGACTTACGTAACCTTTATGTTAAGTCCAGTCATATTGTCTGGCAGGCTGTCCTCGCATGAACCTTGGGCTGGCCTTTAGTCCAGCAGGAGAATTGCCTCTCGAAAAGAGAGTTAGTATACACCTTTTCTATATCCTATTGGCTTGAAGGGGGCCTAGTTGCCCAAAAAAACAAATTAAATTAAAGAAAAGAAATTGAATCTAGGTAGTTAAGTACGTAGAATTTATTAATATAATTTTTATTTAGCTAGAATTTACGTGAAAATAACTATGTGCATATTTTTTTATCTTTTCCTGTCTTATTTTCCTCCTTGCTCAGGATTTCTTGCCTCTGACTTGTTGGAAACAGGGAGTTTCCAGTAGCAAGGAACAATTGTTGCCGAAGACAAATGACCGGCACGCTTTGTTTTCGGCCAAGAGTCCAAGCGAAACTCAAGAGTGAGGGGCCGAAAACAAAGAAATAGTAAAATATTTTCAACTTTAATAAACTAATTTTCCGATTCGATTTAAATTATTGACATTCCTTTTGTGTAGTATAGGCCCAAGTTGGCCAAAATTCCGCAATTTTCTGTCAATTTTTGGTCAGGTTAAGAACGCACTTTCATCGCCTATCCCTTTGGTTGCGTTTACATGTAAACCCAAATTTTTATAAAATTCGCCCAGGTTTCGACCCCGAAATTCATCAAAAAGAGGAGCAGTTGGGGGCAATAATTCTCCAACATCATTAATCCGACCCCTCACCTGGTCCCCAGGCCAAAAAGAGCCTGGACTTTACATGTAAAAGATAGGAAGCTTCTAGAAACTTCTAGAAGCTTCCCCCGAAATTAAAGGGCACCGCTTTTATTATAGGTTGTCAGCGAGCTGTCGCTCGCCCCAAATTTTCAAACTCCTAATCAGTGTTCGTCTAGGTACGGCCGAAAGCGGCCGCTAAAATGTCCCTTCTTCCCCCGTGTACTGCTTCTCGTGTCACTGGTGTGACATGGGAATATAGCAGTACACACCCCCAACCTCAGAAAAATCTAGGGATCTCTCTGGTCCTCGGGCCAGAGAGGTAGACTGAGCTTACACACCCGAACATTAACAACTTGAGTGGCCACATGGATCTTTTATGTCCGGCCTTAACCCACTGCATAGGATAAAAAATCTAGGATTAGCGTCAGATATTCTCTGGCAGTCATGGTCGTAAATGTTGAATTACAATTACTGACTAGCATTCAGAGCTAAACGATGGAATCGAATGGCACCGATTGTAAATAGTAGCACGTAAGTAGCATAACCTATACCTGAAAATACATAAATAACAATTAGATAATATAATAATGTCAGTCAGTACGTAAGAATTAGAAATCTCCTTGAGCCATCTTCTAATGAATCACAGGAAAAGTAGCAATTCCAGAAAAGAGAATGTTTGTTATTAAGTATTAGTTTTGTGCAGGAAACGGGTGCTTTCTTGCCCTTAAAGCGCTTGCTGTTCTCTTTCCGAGCCTAATTGAAGAAAACCAAGTAATTGTAAAAGAATCGTGCTGTGTTGGCGATTTTCTGAAAATCGCCTGAAAAACTAACGTTTGTTGGAAATTCATTTATGTCGAACTAATAACGCACTAATAATTCCGTCTCAACTGTAAATTAGCGCAAAATATGCTGTTGCTAGCCGTTTCGGTCAAACATTATTCAAAATTAACAAAAAAACATCTACTCTTATCACAGAAAGCCACTTAAAGTGAGTAATATTTGCTGGGTTTGACTCCCGCACACATATCCTGTATTAATGGGTTTTAACCCATTTGATTCAGGTTCGTCGAGATCACGTCCTGCCAGAGAATCCGATCTGCCTGTAATTCTGCCTGGTATCAGTGAATGATCAGTCTGAAGCGTCGTATCAGTATCAGTAACTCAAGTCGATAATCAGTGGTTTATTGGAATCGTGTCCGTATCTTCGTTGTCAGTTGATTAATCAGGAACAGTTGTTTTGGAAAGGTATATTGCACTGAGAACTATATGAAATCAGGAGTTTAGTATCTAAGCCAGAGACTATCACTGGAACCGGATCAAATTGGGTACCATTGGAATCTTTTCGCGCTTGAACTTTGTCATTATCCTTTGCACTTTCACTTAAGGTGCTGGTATCGTTTTGTGCAGTGCTTTTGTGCGTATTTTTTGAAACGCCATAACTTTCGCAATTTTGTGAGTTGGAAAGAGCTTTATACATCATTTTAAAGCTTATAATCTGCAGATTCTCATGAGAGTACGAAACTAGTAAAAATCCGCAAAAATAGCTAAAACTCTAACATACTGACATCTGACAGACCAAAAATTTTTGAACATCGATTTCTCAAAACTGTGGAATCGGCCAAAATTTTTTCTTGTGCTGTCATACAAAGGACATGTGGGCCGAGGGACATTTTTTTGGATTTGGCTCAGCAGGTCCTAACGTTCAAGAAACTCCATTAAATGTGCGGTGACACGAAATTTCGCAACTTTGCATTGAGTTTTCTCGCAACTGGAGATGTTTTAGCTCAAACCAAGAAAAATGTCCCTCCGCAATAGTGCGAATTCTCATTCTGCCAAAACTCACGCGAATCCATTGGGTAGTTTTTGAGAAATCGATGTTCAAAACAAAATAATCGCAGTTTTGCCAAAATGGTTTTTTTGGCCAAATCTCTAGCTTAGAGCAACAAACTCCAGCTAATAGACATTGATAAAATGTGCAATAAGACTGTGTATCGATAGAGTATAAATAAACCAAAATTATCCGTACGATTTGGCAGTAATTTTGAAAAAACTGATTTTCTCGAAAACGGCCATTTTTCAACCCGAAAATTCGTTTTTTGCTTATACTGACTTAACCCCTAGAGATAACTCAAAAGTTGTAAAAGCAAAAATGTTCATTTTTATGCCCTCTTTCCAGCCATACCAACCAATCTGGTGTCTCGACTATGTGCTGAGAGAATAATGGCAAAAACCAAAAATTTCTTATCTTTGCACCTAAAAATGCGGGACTGGTCCCAGAATGTTAAAGAGCACCGAAATAGTATATTTGGAAAGTTTCGTCCACTTTCATAAAGAATTAGAGCCTATAGGGTCAAATTTACACAAAGCGATACCAGCACCTTAAAAAGAATTAATCATGTTCAATTTATCTGTTGCCCTATACACCGCTGCCCTGGGAGCTCAGGCCCCCCGGTCTCTGGCTTAGGTCTAATCCTAACCAGTTTCTCAGAAGTGTGGCCAGATCCAGCGAAGACTACTGAAAGAAGAGAACCCATTAAACTATCGTTTTAATTTATATTAATTATAATTCGGGCATCTCCTGGTAACTCCCCGCCTAGACCGACCCCTGTGTCTGTACTCTCCACCGTCCGATAGCCGCCTTAGATCTGTGGGATTCCTTGAGAATCTTTAATACCAGATCTAAGCCCGCTCACCCATTCCCGGAACAGAAGTATTATATCTTTAACTTTCATTAATTATCAGTTACTGTTGATTAGTTTGATTTTGTGATTAGACGGATAAGGAAGTTAACTTATCACACACACAGCTCGCACATACGCACTATACCTGACTGTACCCTGTAATCAGTACCTGAAGAAGAGGAACCCAAAGTTAGGTTAGAGTGAAGTTTAAGCCCTGTTAGTAGTTACAAGAAAAGAGGAAGAAAGAAAGAATCAGTAGTCGAATCACCAGTAACCAATCTTCCCCCAATATCGGTCAATTTAAAGTATTAGTTTTCCCAAAAAGAGTTGGCAACCCTGGTACCTTGTACCTTGATCATATATTGTCAATAACTGAAGTGAACATTAATTGTCTAGTGCCTTTGTCTGATTATCTTGTTATCATTATTGTCACTGTTCCTGAAGCATATCGGAACCTGTTATTGTTTAATAAATTATTGCTTATTCATCCAGACTTAGTTAGGGATAGCCTTACTGAGTAAGATCCTGTTGCGATCTCATTGCTGAACTAGATCCTGTTGAGATCTTACTGCCGAATCAGATCCGGTTGCGATCTCACCGCTGAACCAGATCCTGTTGCGATCATACTGCTGGATTAGATCCTGTTGAGATCACCCTAACGACCCCTACCTTAAAACGAACTCACGACGACACCCCTACTAGGTTGGCTGTAGAGATCCCCGATTTTGGCACACTACCTTTCGGGAATCTGGTACTTAAGTTTGTCTAACCAGGCAAACGCGCTGACCTTCCGTGTAAGTGAACCTATCAGCCCAATACGACCCCATTTTCTGAAATCGAATAAAGTCAATCCAATTCTCTATTTAATCCAACTCAGTTCATTACAAAAACTTATGCCTAATGCCAATGATCCATTCTTTGCAGTCTTATTATATTAGCTTGTCTATTTCTTATAGATTAGCACAGCTTGTGGCTGGACGAAATAATCCGCAACTACCTCAAAATCCAAGGTAAATTTAATTTAAAGGAATGTAATGATAAAATACTATTTTAACATTAGATAACTTTTGTTTATCCCATTTGATAACCATTTAATCCCAGTTTTAACCCATTTGATTCAGGCGAATCAAATGGGTTTGTTTGTGCTTAGGGGCGATAATTTATGCCTGCCTCAACTGATCTGCTGTGCCTGCTTTATTTTCTTCTACTTTATTTCTGGATTTTGTGCCTTCTTTTGCAATTTGCGACTTTTTTCTGTCCGATACGATCGATTCGTTGATTTTTGGTTGCTGTCGACTTTCCATTTGTTTTTTTGATTTTGTTCTGCCGGGGATATACGTATACGCCCAGTCTATCTACGTATATATACGTATATACATTAATATACGAGCGAACGTATTAACGTTAACTTTATTTGGCGATTTCGTTAACTTTGTTTATCTTATTCGATATTCGATATTCGATATGGCCCCTACAACTTCGCCTACGTTGTGTGGCATGGACAATTCATGCAAATATTCGGGAAAGATTGGAAAAAAATGATTATGTGATTAACTGCACTTTATGTCCTAAAGTCTTTCATGCGACTTGTATAGGACTGGATGATAATATTTTCCGGAAATTGGAATCTTCTAATGCGTTGTCGGTTATTGGCTATACGTGCAACAGCTGTAAGCACGACTTCTCTAAAATGAAGAAAGATATTGGTAACGTGCAAGCTACCATCGAAATGCTCAAGGCTGATCGAAGTCCCGTTGAACGTTCTATCCCTGCTGGGTTGCCCACTGATCAGACTCCTCTGGTCGACCTTATCTGCCGTATAAGCCGCCTGGAACAAACCCTACTGTCCGATGCAATGGCTGATATGGTGGCTTCTGCGGTCCAAGAAATTATGGAAGCGGAGTCTAAAAAACTAAATCTGGTAGCTATTGGAATTCCAGAGTCTATGAAGAATAAGGATGGAGACTCGATTGATGATCTGGAATGTGTAGGTTTGATTGCAGAAAAGGCTGGTCTGAAACGTAGTGATATCATAAGGGTGTTCAGGGATCGATCGTCCTCCGATCGTCCTCCTATCTTAAAATTGTGTTTGAGAACGCTGGGACTCGGCGTTCTCTTCTCACAAACTTTTCTAAATGTAGGAACGTCGTGCCTGGGCTGGAGCGTGCCTGGATCAGACCAGACCTGACGTATAGGCAGCGCGAACGAGATCGGTACTTACGGGAGGAGTTGACGGCTCGTCGGGCTAAGGGGGGAAATGTTAAAATTAACAGGGGCAAAATTGGCCCTATTTTGGTCAAAGCCAATCCCCCTCCGCCCGACGAGCCGCCATCGCCTAGCCAACCATTAAACCATCAGTGATCACTGACCCAGCTAAACCTGGTGTTAAGATGGACTGCCCCCAAAGGTATTTAAAGTGTGTTTATTTTAACGCGCAATGTCTGCTAAATAAGCTTGATGAATTGAATTTTTTATTAGATTCCGGAAAAACTGGATATAGTTTTTGTTTCTGAAACTTGGTTAAAACAGAATGACCCTATTTCTCTTTTTAATTTTGCTATAGACTATAAGGTTCAAAGAACTGATCGAACAACGCGTGCGCACGGACGAGTTTTAATATGTTTTAAAAATAATTTACAATGTAAATTGTTGGACTCTTATTGCTTCGAAGGCTTTATCGAGATTCTATGGTGTGAACTAAAGCTGCAAAAAGGGGAACTTATTATTTTGGGTGTCATGTATAGGTCTCCTCAAACGCCTTTTCAAGTAGATGAAATTTTTAAAACCCATTTGTTGAACCAGTCAAAGCAAAGGGACATTATTTTAATAGGCGATTTTAACTTGCCAAACTTATATAATGATAGAAATCAAAACACTGCTGTCGAGTATGAATACGCTTTAGCTTTTGCGGAAATGGGTTTCTTTCAGAAAATCGAAACACCAACCCGTGGTCAAAATATTCTAGATTTAATCTTAACTACTGATAGCCAATTAGTAACTAACGTTGTAGTTTCGGAATCTTTTGCAACTAGTGAGCACAATTCAGTACTGTTTGAAATCACGAGCGTGTGCAGAACTGTGAGAAAAAAGCGTTCATACTGGTCAATTGACACAAAGCGAAAATTTCGGAAAAAACTTTGGCAAACTTACAAACGTACGCGTTCGGAACGTCATAAAGCAGCTTACAAGTCTATTTAGCTACAAATTTAGCTGCTTCAAATGATATTCTAAAGCATGAAAACAAAATTATTAAATCAGGATCCTTGAAAACTTTTTATTCCTTCGTAAATTCCAAAATGACATCAAAAAATTCAATTCCAATCTTACAACGACACGGAATAATGGCTGCCTCAAATAAGGAGAAAGCTGATATTTTAAATAGGCAATTTTGTAGCGTCTATACCAGGGTTTTTTTTGCGTCCAGATGTGCGTCTGGACGCAAAGTTTCTTATCTGGACGCAATGAAATTTTAGCGGGACGCAAGCTAGACGCAACATTATTTCGGGAGAAAATTCACTTTTGTAAGAGTAAAAACTTTAAATGTTTCCAGTACCAATTTTTCCGTTTTTTTCCAAAAATTTCTTCGGGTCCTGGGGGCTCCGCCCCCAGACCCCCGGTGTTTCCCACTTTGTCATGGAATGCCAAGGTGCAAGGTCATGTCTCAATGTTACTCAATGTTATTTGTTAAGTTGTTGTCCACCTGCATCCATATATATCAGATTTTTTCGAACTCAGGAATTTCACGTCAATAAATACATAGAGATTACTAGGTGCATTTATATACATTTATATATATTTATACATTTATATTGTTCTCATTCAACAGGTCAGGCAGGATCAAGATTAGTACTAAAGTAAAACCCCGAAATTAACAAAATTTGTAACTGTAGCACAAGCAGAATATCCAAATTTTTTGGTTCTTCTAAAAAAACGTTTTTCGCAAAAAATACACAAATGGCAACTTAAAATAATGCAAGATTACCATTTTTCTGAAATTTTCAAATACAAAAGACCTATGTACGAGCAATTCACTATCCATTTATTGTAACTAACGTTAATAGTATTTACAAATGCTTCACTGTTTTGCAGTTGAATAACGCTGCCTGGGGCATACACGCTTCTCTATTGTCTTTATACTGAGTTTATTCAAAATTCAAGAATTCACAGATGCAATTAACACAAAAAATGCATTAGCGTTAGGAGCTTTAGTTAGAATAGATGCAACAGTTGCCAAATAATCTTTTTAAACATTTACACAACGGATTTAATCCGTAATTTCGAAAAATCTCCAACTTCTGGGGGGCTTTGCCCCCAGACCCCCCGGTGCTCATTTGCAATAATCCTGCTATTAAGGATCACCAGTTGTCAAAGTTTGCGAAACCGAATGTATGTTTTAATGTTTGCTACCTTTCTTCTCAATAATATTCCTAAATATTTCATAAATTTTTAATACTTTAATTAGTTTAACTAACATTGAAATATCGGAATAATGTGTGTCAATAATATATATATATCGAAAATTACTAAGTTCTGCAACAGACGCCAAATAAAATCTTTTTAAACATTTCCATTACGGATTATTCTGTAATTTCAACAAATTCTTCAACTTCTGGGGGGCTCCGCCCCCCAGACCCCCGTCGTGTATGTTGGACGCATCTATATTCTTGGTAGGTAGTCCTGTAATCGTGCATTACCGTTAAGCAGCATCAGCTTTCTAAATAGTCTAAATAGCTTTGCACTAAAGAAATTATTGAAATTTTTATAAATAAAACAATTTTTGCACTAAAAAACACGCTAAAACAAGATTTCTGCCTGGACGCAAAATTTCTTAACGGGACGCAACATAAATTTAGCGGGACGCAAGGTTGACGCAAATCCGAAAACCAAAAAAAAACTCTGGTCTATACTATGGATAATAACCAAATTCCACCGTTAGAACCTTTTACTGACGAAAGTTTAGACATTGTGCATCTATCAGAAGAGATTATTTTAAAGTTTAATTGACAAACTTCCTAACAAAAAGTCAGCGGGACCAGATGGGTTCTCCACGTTTTTCTTAAAACAAATGAAACATTCTGTTTTGAAGCCACTTTTAACTATTTTCAGTTTTAGCTTAAATTCGGGAGTACTTCCTAGTAAATGGTTGATGGCTAAAGTAATCCCTATATATAAGGGCAAGGGTCAAAATTCCGATCCTGCAAATTATAGACCTATAAGTTTAACTAGTGTTTGTTGTAAATTGCTAAAAAGTATTGTTCGGGATGCTTTATTAGATTTTTTAACAAAAAATAATCTTTGCTCACAACAACATGGATTTTTGAAAAGAAAATCTACAGTTACAAATGTACTGAAGTCACTGGTTCGATGGGCAAAAATAATAAATGATGGAAATGTTGTGCATTGCTGTTATCTTGATTTTGCGAAAGCATTCGATACAGTATCACACTCAGAGTTGACTTATAAACTTGATAAATATGGGATTAAGGGTAATTTGCTTAAATGGGTGGAAGCTTTTTTGACAAATCGTATCCAATTTGTTGATGTGAATGGCAAAAAATCCGGTGAAACTCCAGTTACTAGCGGAGTACCTCAAGGAACAGTTCTCGGACCAGTACTTTTTTGATATATATAAACGAATTATTGTAAAGTGTTATTAACTCATCGGAAGTCCTAATTTATGCCGACGATGTGAAACTTTTTGAGCACCAGCAAGTCGCTAGTAACTGATGTACGCTTGCAAGAAGATCTTTGGCGGTTGTATGAATGGTCCGTAATGTGGCAATTAACTATATATTGCCATTCCAAAGTGTTCTGTCTGTGTATATGGGTCAAGCATGCAACTGCCTATTTATAGTATAAACAATGAACTTTTGCCGTATGCCAACGTCATGCGTGATTTAGGATTTCAGGTATGTGGAAATTTAAAATTTAGTGAACATTGTGATTCAGTCTTTAAAAGGCAATGAATTTACAAGCTGTTTTCTTTAAAGCTTTCAAATCGAGAGATAGAGACTTTTTAATAAGTTTTATTCTACTTACATCCGACCTTTAGCTGAATCGGGCACCCCTGTTTGGTCTCCTCATTTGTTAAAAGATATTGATCTCATTGAAAATATTCAAAGAAAATTTACTAAGAGAATGCCTGGTATGGAGAATATGTCGTATACTGAGCGCCTAATGTATTTAGGACTAGAAAGTTTGGAGGTACGTAGAATACGTACTGATTTAAAATTACTATACAAAATAACAAGAAACACCATAGAATTCCCTTTTGATTTAGCCTTCCAGTATGCAGCGCATGTGGGAACAAGAAGTGATTCCTTGCGACTAAAGTTACCTGTAAATGTTAAAACTGTAACCTTAAAAAATTAGTTTCATCACAGAACTATTAAAATGTGGAATTATCTTCCGGAAAATGTTGTAAGCGCGCACAGTTATGATCAGTTTTGCAAATTGTTATCCGTCACTGATTTTATCAGAATTTTTAAGGGGGCGGGGGGTCAGATGATCACATGGTCCTCTCCCGTCCTACTCTTTATTACGGCTCTTGTTTTGGTACATGTATTGTTTTTCTCTTTATATTAACTACTACTCTGTTTCAGTATTGTGATATTACAGTCACTTATTATTGTATGTACGTAATTGCCATTTCTGAGTAAACGTTTCGTTTCGTTTCCTAACTTTAATTACACGTATGAACTCGCGTGGACTTCCATACATCACCTACAAACCCTATTTACCAATAGCGAGAACACACCCATCTACAACTCTCTTCCTATCTTAAATGTTAAAATTAGTTAATGGTTGGATGTTTTTTGGCATTAGCAATGGCTGAAAATGCGATTTTTGGGGGAGGTTTGGTTGGGGTCTTGGGGGGGTTGTTTGGGGAGGTATATATAAAAAGGGGGCCCGCCCCCAAAATTTGGGGGAGGGGGCCTTCCCCAACCCAAATCCCCGTTACTCCTATGCCCATCCCTAATATACATATTGTCATAAACTGAAAGCTAATAAGAATTAAATATGAATAAAATTATAAGATAAAATGGGATTTCATCCAATATAGATATTCAGTACTTTCTGCAAAAGCTCTGCCAATGTATGCGGATTAAAGTGGAACTTTGTTTTCTATTTCTCTGCTCAACAATGTCTGGTAGCAGAGCTGTTACCACGGACTCTCTGTATGGCAATTCCGATGACGCCACATGTTTTCTCTGCCACAACAACGTTCCCGAATCCCTTCAATGTGACAGTTGCGCTGCCTGGTGGTGCATTCACTGTTTGAATGCATCAACTCCATGCCAACTAATGAACTCTGCGAAGAACTCCGGACAATGGGTCAGGAGTCCCCTGGAATTGCTGCAACTGTACCAACCTGACTTTGCCGCAATGTTTGGCTGTTTCCGTATCTTCAAACGGGAACTGCTGATATCAACCTTTCACTGCCTGCCCGAATGCTTGGAACATCACAGCAAGAAATCCACCGTTCCAATCCAATGCTGCCAATCACCCGCCTTCCAACCCCACCTCTCCATCATCA
>JASAND010003396.1:0-30732 GCA_030248195.1 Trissonchulus latispiculum | reverse complement strand
ATGGTTGATTATCTTTAGTAACCGCTTTAGTTCCGTTATAATCATGGATTCTGCGGCATTCCTCATGAGGGTACCAGCAGTTGTTTGTTATGTCCATACATGGAGTAGTGCCTAATACATTTGATTGTGAATCAATTATATTATTTGTTTCATTGTACCTGACTGTGAAAGTTCCTTCTATCTCCTACAGTTTTGTTTTGATATTCCTCAGACTTGTTCATTTGCTTTCATCATTTACTTCATTCTTTCATCATTAATAAATTAAGACTGCACATATGCACACATCCCTTCAATATTCAAAACTACACAAATGTCATGTTATTCTCATGTTCATGAAAAGAAGAAATAGTCTAAACCGGCTGGGAACCATAAGCGTTGTAATAAACCATTGAGTTAATGTTCACTAACGCAAACGTTTTTAACATTGTACCCAAGGAAGGGTAGTCTTATTATAGCTGCCGGACGAATTATCACTATATCATATACCTTCATCTTCAGCATACGCTAGTATGGTCAGGGTAAATACAAGAAGCGTATGCATACTTGTTGTGCCAAAGGTTTAACTGATTCTACAACAGATACTTGAAAGAAAATAACAGTAATGACAGTGCGAATAAAAGCATAAATTTCAACAAAATCTGCTGAACAAAATCTAATGTGCACACAATTTTGCCATGAAAGTAAACTGTTGCATTCCCTGATGGTTACTACATCCAACCGCATAGTGTTAATAGGCGGAGTACGGCAATCCTTCCAAGTTAAGGGGGGGGGGCTACTAAAATCGACTTGCCCCGACTTTGTCCGATTGGCTTACTTTTTGGCGAAGATGTAGAGCATGGGTGTGGTCAAAAAAATATCGGGTACTGAGATCTTAGCTGCTTTCCAGCCATGTGCAGCCGTTGGGTTTATGCGCCCGACCCCCCGTTTTTCACAACTACCAACATAATTAATTAAAAATTTCTGCTGGATGCAAGACCGTAGCTTCAAAGTTGCCATTTGCAAATATGATTTGGCACATGTGCCCCTATCTGCCGAAGAATACTAGACGTCTGTATCTTATCTGCATCTCTGGGAATTACTCTTCAAAGTTGAAGTTTCGGCCAAAATTTAAAAATTTTTGGCTAACGAAAGGAAAATTTTATTACTGGTGCGAGCTATAGGGCTGTAATTTGGCACAAAAGGAGGCCCTATAAGAGTACTCATTTGTGCCAAATGACAAGAAATTCTGCCGAGTGAAAATTTTTTATGTCAACTTTAATCTTCAAAAATTGCCAAAATCGCCATTTTCAGTCTGTCGGATCCTGTGTAGAGGCTTTCTGCAGCCATGGAAGTCGCAAACCTTCACTAATCGATCTGAAATCTCTTGTGGGGGTGTTTTCGACCACGCTGAGTTCAAATATCTCAAAAAATTTTAATTTTGAAAGAAATTTGATTTTTTCGATTTCTGGGGTACCATTGTCCCAAAAAGGCGATTTTGGCAATTTTTGAAGATTAAAGTTGACATAAAAATTTTTTCACGCGGCAGAATTTCTTGCCATTTGGCACAAATGAGTACTCCTATAGGGCCTCCTTTTATTCCAAATTACAGCCTTATTGCTCGCACCAGTAATAAAATTTTTCTTTCGTTAGCCAAAATTTTTTAAATTTTGGCCGAAACTTCAACTTTGAAGAGTAATTCCCAGAGATGCAGATAAGATACAGACGTCTAGTATTTTTCGGCAGATAGGGGCACATCTGCGAAATCATATTTGCAAATGGCTACTTTGAAGCTACTTTCTTGCATCCAGCAGAAATTTTTAATTGATTATGTTGGTAGTTGCGAAAAACGGGGAGTCGGGCACATAAACCCGACGGCTGCACATGGCTGGAAGGCAGCTAAGATCTCGGTACCCGATATTTTTTTGACCACACCCATGCTCTATATCTTCGCCAAAAAGTAGGCCAATCGGACAAAGTCGGGGCAAACCTTTAGTAGCCCCCCCCCTTAACTAGGTATGCTGGATGGATGAGAAGAGCCTTTCCTATTTATTTCAATATTACTCAAGATATTACTGCAGTGCTTAATTAAGCTGTCCGTGCTGACTAACCAAATCTAATTACCACTCCAGTACATGCAATCCTTCAAATTCTGTTCTCAGGGATTGCAGCAAAAAAGACAAAAATACTACTAATGAAACTAGAAGCCTAATTACATGAAATCTAAAGAAAATAAGCGTAATAAGCGTATGTTGTAAGCGTATTTTGTATACAAATATGCACCAAGAAAATAGGCTTATTTTGTATACAAATATGCACCACCTGCTTACGCCTACTCAAAAGCAGAAAAAATTTGCTTTATGCTCATCTATCTGCAAAGATAATTTCGGATTCCATTTCTCAATCTGTTTAAAAGTCTTGAAGTGAACAAAAAATTGCATGCAACTGCTTTGCTGTTCTTTCGTATTTTTAGACACTTTGGCAATGCCCGCAAAGCTTCTACACATTGGCAGGCTAACAAAAATTTACCTTCGGGCAGTGCACAGCAAAAGTTAAAAAGAAATCAGGTAGATCTTAATTACTGTTTAATACTTTAAACAATTTTTGGTTATCGCACTAACCCCAAACTAAAGTAACAAAGTAACAAAAGTATTAGATTTGGATTAGTTTGAATTACAGGATTAGTTTTGACAAACGACTGATTTCAACAAATTTGGAAACCGCACGGAATAGTTATAAAGATGTGATTGTTGCTTAATAGTATTTTGTTTTTGTTAATTAAAATGATTATAGGTGAAATGCAATTACTTAACTGAAGGTTACTAAATTACAATACCTATTTATATAAAATTGTAGAGAGAGACACTTAGTTAAATAAATCAGGTTAAAATTAAGGATAACGAAAAGTCCAAGAAGTTTTATAGGTTAAGGGAAAGTAGAGTGACTGAAACGTAGTCACCGCTACTATTTTTAACAAGCCAAGTTGCGCAGCTGTCGCACGTTAACAGTTTGGTTAAAATGCGAACGGTCTGCGGGACAAAACGGTTTTTCTCCTTTTTACAAAAGGATCCCAGCTCCTGGAGGACTTCAGGAGAATGTATGAATATACATCACTGCTAGTGCTATCCAAACTGTTAAAATTACTTGTCATTGCTTCGAATTCAAAAATTCATTGTATGCTAGTTAATAATAAAAGCCATATATTAACAGTTAAGATAAATGTACCTTAATTCATAAAATTTACTTGTTATTAAGGAAAACCAATAATAAAAATTTTGCAATCCGCAGACTCGTTTTAGAGGACTGCGTCAAAATTTTCGCAAAGCATCCCGCCTAAAAATGTAGCCTGAAAGATGTTTGACAGAAACAGGGGTTTGCAAGAAACGTTGTCAATGTCTCAGGAAAAAAATTTCCCCCAGAAAATTTCGCCCCGGAAAATTTTCCCCAGGAAAATTCCTCCTCAGAAAAATTGCACTAAAGAAGTCTTTCCCCCCGAAAAATTTTCCCTAACGGAGTAATTATTTTCCGGGATGTCCTGGTTGTAGAAATTGTAACTAAACTTTACACCTTTGTTATTTTTATATTATATATCCTATTGTTTTCGCATTGTGAGTAGTTGTGCTCTTGAACCCTTTGACATTGGTAAATTTAATGTTCTGAAATTTAGAACACAACTAAAAATTAAACAAAATAAATGGACACTCGGATGAAACGGATTAATGCTTAACAAACTAATTAAATATATATCATCTTATTTCCTTAATGCATCTAGGATTAAATATTTAATCAAATTTTATGTCATTAAATCGAATCGAATCAAATCGACTTGAAAACTTATTTCAATTTCATTTATTTTAGTTTAAAACAGTTGCGGCAATTTTAATAGTTTTTCAATCAATTAATTTTAATCCATTAAAAATAATTAATTTTTAATTAACTGAAAGCTGAATTTTCGACTAATACAATTTTTGTCAATACTAAGAGCATTAAGATTCATTAAAATACCTTTTCTAAGTTTGGTGGAGTCAAATGACTTTTTTATCAAAAGTTAAATAGGATTAAATTAAGATTTTAATTTTACATTAAAGGTACATTAAAGAAACAGATTAAATATCAAATGGAATTAAATATAAGTTTAATCCAAGTAACTTAATTTAAAGCCATTTAATGCGAGCTTCTGTGACTTCTATACGGATTATTCTAATCCATCTACACTGTTGAAGTTTGAGAAAGAGTAGCAAAAAGACAAAATATTAAACTAATTAAATGATGAAATAAAAAAAGTATGAATTACTGTAGCTCCAATTATGTATGTGTACATCAACCACAAAAAGCATATATTCTATTAGGGAAATTTTTCAAGGGGGGGGGGCGGAGATTTCCCTATTGAACTCGAATCCTGTGCTGGCTAAAGCCATCTTCATTGCCCATTTATGATTATAATTGGAGGTCCCTAAAAAGTAATGGGAGGTTCCGCACCATGATTTGAAATTTGGAATTAGGATCTGTTCAGCTGGAGAAGATGGTTCTCACCGAACCGAGCATTGACGGATGTCTTCGATAGTGACATTAAGTCAGGTCAGAAAGTAAAACTTTCCAAACCGATTGAATAACCTTTTTCAGGTCGGAGGTGCTGTAGTGACACATCTTTAGTTTCGTTCGTTCTTTCATTTCCTCTCGTTTTTGGGAAATCTACCTACGCTTTTGGTTAGTCCTTTACGTAAAGCTGGTCATCATTGTTTTCCTATGCTAATACTATATATTTGTAATGCAGTTCTGGCTAGCCATTATTACAGACGGATACTATTACAGTTATTGTGGCGAAATTACAGAGTCTAGTAAATAACTAAAGGACCTTCGAGTTTCGTTGAACTTTTTAGCAGGGCCCCGTTGCATGAAAACAAATTTCGTAAGTAAATAACAATAGGCAAATTGGAGCAATCGGCAATAGGGCCTATTAAAATGCGTTGCATAAAACACTGTTTGTCATAGGCTCATTTTTCATACCTATTGACAACCAAACCAATAGGTATCTCTATTAAAGTAGTTCATTTTGCCGTTTATATATTGTATAGTTGCGCTATACATTGATGCAGTAGGTCTTCAAACAATTTTTTATGCTTTTATGCAAACAGTTTTTGCATACTCTTCATTAAGTAGATACATGTTTTAATGTGAAATTTTAAAATGAAATTGAATTCACTTTTTTCGTGAAATTTGCCTCTATGTTTTTGCCCAAACGTCTTTAGACATGGCTGAGATTTTCTGTTCCTTCTTTTCATCTAGTTTGTAATTGTGTTGAATAGCTCATAGAAACACATATAATTAGAAACAAATCATCTTCTCTGATAATTCGAAAATTTATCCGTTTCTATAGGTTCAATTTAATAGTTATTAAAATTACACGAGTTTTATGCAACGCTCGCCTATTGAAATCGCCTATCAAATTGGAAAAATCGTCTATTGCCTATTGTAATTGAAAATTAGTTTTATGCAACGCTCTCAGCCTATTTACCTATTGCCTATTGGACCTATTTACCTATTGAAAGTTTTATGCAACGGGCCCCAGAGCTAGAATAATATTTGTTTAACACGTAATTATGTCTATTCCGTTGTTGCTGCACTCTATAACTATCGACAATAATGATTGTGGAACTATTGAATAGCAGGCACCGAGCACGCTGACGTCGGCCTGTAGAATATATCCAAATAAATTTAGAATGAAATGACACGAAAAGACAAAGCGGAGCAAAATACTTTAACTAAAAGCACGTTTATGAAAATAGGAGCTGTAAATTAGATAATAAAATAAGTTGCCCTGTATTGTAATGGAGATATCATAGGAGGGCTTCAAAAGACGCTCCTAAGCTTAGGAGCATTACCAAGTCAGGATGAGACCGGTAAGTACGAGGATGGTCTTTCAAAACAATCTCCTAACTTAGGGGTGGTACTACCGTACCTAACGTTTCTAATAACTTAGGAGGATATCAGTGTAAATTTATGAAACTTTTTGAAACAGCGCACTGGCCTATTCCTAGGACACTCCTCAATATCCTGTTAAGTCTGCTCCTAAGTACGTCGTATTTAGGTGCGCTCCTAAGTAGTATTTCAGCGAATCTTTTGAAACGCCTCCCATTATAATTGTACACAGGATACGAGGTAATCACCAAGACACATTAGTCCTACCAAGAGTCCATGATTTTCTTCTATATATTAGAAGAAGAGTAAGCCACTAGAGGGCTCCTCTTCTTGGCATTGCGTAACGGTGCTCCGACCACAAGACGCGAATGTTCCCCCGTTTGGGGGGGTCACCAAATCATACCCCCTCCCCGTTTGGTGGTGGGGGGGGGTAGGCAACAGCCAATCAGATTGCAGAAACCCCCTCCCTGTTTGGTGGGGGGGTAGGCAGGCTGATTCTGGCTTTTGAAAAAGGGTCCCCGTTCGGTGGGGGAGACGACACACGAGGTCCCCGTTTGGTGGGGAAGGGTTGGCAACAGGGGTCCCCGTTTGGGGGGGGGGTCACAAAAAGTGGTCCCCGTTCGGGGGGGGGGTCGCCAACAGCCAATCAGAATGAGCGAAACTCAGCCTGCTTGAGCGACTCCCCCCCAAACGGGGACCCATTTTCGAATAGAACAAAAACTACCGTAATCCTCTGCTCTACCCCCCCACCAAACGGAGGGGGGGGGTTTCTGCAATCTGATTGGCTGTTGGCTACCCCCCCACCAAACGGGGACCTCTTTTTGGCTACCCCCCACCAAACGGAGGGGGGGTATGCGCTGTCGATTTCGTCGACCCCCCCCCCCCAAACGGGGGAACATTTGCGTGTTGTGGTCGGAGCACCGTTACGCAATGCAGTGAAGAGAAGCCCTCTAGTGGCTTACTCTTTTTCTTAATAATAGTGCAATTATGCACTCTTGGTCCTACTGTGCGTTTATCTGCATATCTTAAGTACACAATTGAAGCTAGTTTCCTCAGATAAGACAAATTAAATACAAGGTGATTAAGGGGATTAAGGTGAGACCCCCTCATCCAACCACCAACCCAAAGTACATGTACATATGCTCGCAAGTAAGCACTCCTACTGCAATGTTTTTATGCTGAGATATATGATATGATGTTGTCGCGCTCCTCTGTTCTGTTTGGCCAAAATATATATAAATAGGAGGAATCTGCTGTCTAAATTTTATAAAGAACAGAATTGACAATTCGCAGTCTGCTGATATGTAGAAATCTCTAATATTCTCACTAGCTATGCAAGCGGACCAAGTACCCGATTTGCGAAAAATTTTCTGAACTGAGATGCGTCTAGCATTTTCGAACATTTTCGTTTGTTTCTCACAAAACTAATTTGTCAAGATTGGTTGAAGATACGGTCAAACTTATATAAAATGAAACCACTACACGTCAACGTATTACTGAACGTTATTACTAAAATGCTATTTCATTAGTACATAAATATTAGACTGCGGCATGCAGCATTCTAAGCAAAGTTAAACCAAAATTTGTTGCATTTGGTCAACACAATACAAATCGACAGAATCATGGCTAATTTTAGAAAAATTTAAAATTTCAACCAGATGGCGAGCTGAGAACCGAGCCGACCCACTTTCAAAACCCTTGTGAGCCATGCCCGGAGCCAAACCGACCTCATTTGTTACGACCCGAGCAACTAACCGGCTCGTCCTCATTTTTAGTTAAGATTGAGAAATTTTGCTCATTTGCAATAGAATGGTCCATCTTTATCGCGCTTGTCACGACATGTTCATTTTGTGAGATCATTTATACTCAATTTGATGCCAATTAAAAATATAGAAATAGAAATGGCTTCTAACAAGATTATGATTCTGGGAAATTTGGTCGCTATCGATTGATAAATAAGAGGAAAAGCCTGTCTGAAACCAGTGAACATAACGTTTTGTAACAAAAATTCACAGTTTTGTGTCAACTTCTCCGGAGTTTGCGGCAAAAGACAGAAGACTACAGTTATTGTCTTTTACCTGCAACACAAGGGCAACTATGTTGAACTGGTTTATGTTACATCGTATCTTACTGGAAGTGTAGGTTCTCCAAAAATTGATTAAATTTAAGAACGGTAAGAGTAGAGGGTTATCAAAAACATTAAATTAGAGTCCCCTTCTGTTTAAAATTTAGTCAGTTTGATCGAAATTTAAAGCGGATCTCAACTGCTCTTATGGGCCGTATAATTAAGGTAGCATAGTTGACAGGAATTGGAACGCTACAATAAGCTTATATTTTTAATAAATCGAACAAGGTAGATCCAATAAACCACCGATAATATTAAATACATACAGAATATATTAAATACAAATTAAAATAAATAGAGAATATATTACACCGACAATCAAGGCAGCTTAATGTTACTATATACAAGCAGAAGCGAAAGCCAACAAGGTTATCCTTTCTTCTGTACTGCATAGGTGTGCTCCGGTTACGAAACGCGAATGTTCCCACACTTGGTAGTAGAGCCCAAACGGGAACCGCTTTTAGCACACCCCCCAACCAAACGAGAAATATGTTTGACCAGATTACCGAAATCTTTCCTTCTTATTCATTCAAACGCAGAGGAAGATTCTGCCATTTCATTGACTGTTGGCACCAAGTCCTCCAAACGGGGGAATATTGGCGTTTTTTGGTCGGAGCACCAGTACGTGATTATGCAGAAGTTTGCTTGCATAAGCTCGCTTGCTTGCTTGAAGGGGATTGCTTTTTTGCTTATACTTTAATTATGCAGTCTTAACAATATTATGTTATAACAACACCAATTTTCTGAAATAACAGCAACATTACAGTACAGCATCAGCAATGTACATTTACCACTACATTTTATATGCTTGTATTTTAATCCTTTCATGGCTGAATTTCTTCGAGGCCAGCGATTAAAAACAGTCAGTTTTACATTGTGTGACTGTCATTTTTACTGAAAGTAAGTTAAGTAGAAAAATGCCGGAAGTCGCCAATTAAGCCATCCGGTGTTAAGGTCTTTTTTGAGCTTCGAATTTTGTAAGATATTGTCTAATTTGATTAAAAATCGTGACTTTCGGCCAAAACGCAATGATAGAAACGCATATTCTGAATTTCGTCAGTCCAACGGTTAAATATGAGCCTCCGTATTTGACTGTCACCTCTATGACAGAGATGGATGGGACAGCCACCAATCGATAGAGAAATGATTTTCCTACAATTTTAATTGAAGCATTCCGCTGTACGCCAAGATTTAGAATTTGTCAAAATCGGGCAAAGAAGGCATTTCTTCTACATGTTCATTGTAGAAAATCAACTTATTTCGTTGTGACCGCGAGTCGAGTCAGAAACGAAATCTGTCGAAAACAAGAACGAAACAAATCCTACGCGACCGCTCCTACACCAGCTGTAACCGTACTGTGTCCAATGACTTGGGACCGAGGTAGGATTCGTTTGAATGGAGCACACCGGTCTAAATTTTCCTTTCGTTTCTAGCTAGTATGAAAATATCCTTCCAACATGAAACGGATGTTTTGAAGAAAAATAGGGAGAAAAATTTTGAAGAAAATTCCCAGACAGTCCATCTTTAGCTGGTGATTGGTCCGGACAACAGATGCCGAAAGGCCGGATGGCCCATCCGGCACAAAACGGTTAATACAATATGCAAAATAAATGAAATAGGAACAGAAAATATACTATAGACACTGAATATAATTAGCATATAGCGTCAGATTACATTGAATGACAACAACGTTTGGACGATTTTCCAAAGCTCTGTTTTGTTCTACTGCCATACTTCTTTTTTGCATACTATCTTCAATGATGTGAGTTGATCGTTTCCCGTCATTCCGACCATGGCATAATATTTCGGGCACAAAAAGGGTTTGTCTCCGCCTCCGATGTTTCGGTTAGCGGTGTTGTAGTTTTTTGTAAACTTGCACACCACGCCCATTTGTGTAATCCGACCATCATTGTTTTGTTTAACTCTAATTCCAATAGCACGCTCCTCAGCAGAGCATGTGACACTACAATATAACAGCATTATGAAGGAAAAATGTTAGCTATTCCCAAAGTTATTCCTATCGAAGCGCTAATCGATGATTCAGGTATTGCCAATAGCGGCATTGTAAGTAGGGAAACTTATGCCCAAAGGAGGGCTTTAGACAGCAAACTCTGTCCGAGCACACCGACAAAAGTGAATATTCTAAGAAAGGCGAATGCAACTGTTTTAAAGTTCCCCGTCACGCCACACTAAGCTTCCAGTAATTCAATTGTTTAAGCTGAAAGAGTAAATTTAGGTCCGAGCGTAGCTGTACTATTATTGGAAAGATATATTGAAAAATATACTGCACTTTACATGTGCTTGGACGGGGGTTCGACCCGCCCCCAGACCTGGAGCTCTCCCCCCGGTGTCCATCACCCCCCCCCAGAATCCGGATTAGATTATTAATTAGACAATTCTTGTTGAGCTCCACATTATTGCTAATGAAAGCATCTTTCTAGCTTTTCTCCATCGTGATATTAATTCCTAACCTATCGTCCGATGGATAGGCTAGAAATTGGGAGGCTAAGCGATTGCAGTCTCGCTGTTCACTACTTACCTAACTAATAGTTTTAAGCCCTACCATCAAAAGTCACACAACAGAGCTCACAATTTTAACAAGCAATAACGGGTGTCGGGGAGTGCATACAGTAAATAGCACACATACGGAGCACGGCGAATTATCCAAGCACACGTCACAACAAAACAACGAACAACTGACTACTTCCGGATTTGCATCAGCTTATATACCTGATATCTTTCAAGCAAATTACTGTACACGAAAGTAACTAAAAGTACGAAGATTTGCCTAAGTCGAAAGTCACAGAATAGCTGGTACTTAACAGTGATATATAGCCAATGTTCTCATTTTGTCGAAAACTTGCCGAAAACTTGTCATTGTTGTTTCTAGAGCCCCGCAAGCCGTAAAATTAAACTAATGCAGTCGATTTGAAGGTATCATGGAGGCTAATTACCTGATGTCGTATCACCATCAAATGCCTATTTCAACGGCTGCTATCATAAAAATGAAGTTTATGAAAAATCATTATTTATTATTATCATTATTATTTTTCACCCATTGTGGAGCATGCAGTTTGTAAAATTCACCTTTGTCTGCAAAAAATCTGAGAAATTACACAGGTTTTAGAATGCAATAAAAATTTTGGAAAACCAAACAAAAACCGGTTTGGTTGTACTCATTCAGAAAAGATTATGTTGTTACCTACAGTTTGATATAAACTTCAACTAATGAATGAGCAATATAGGTTGAAATTGATGTCTCCACAAGGAATCACCGCCTTAAGCTTAGGATTAGGGTTAGGAAGACATATCAAACATCTAGACATTAAACTATCTTACTCTCCATGGGAGCCTCCGTTTGCGTTGCCAATGGTTGAATCTATTTTTTGAACGTAGAATTTCGATTGGTAGTAGCAGATAATCCGTATGCCGACAACTTTGCCATCCTTAAAATATGAATAGAATCTATTCAGTGCTCCATCCTGTCGATTTTGGTAGTCACTACAGTGGGCTCCTCTGTTTGTGCCTCCGGCCAGCACCTGTACTTCTCTTCTGGAACCAATATCCGCTAAAACAAACAAAATTATTTGTATCCTGCTTAGTTTTAATTTGCGGCGCATGGACTAATTAGTTAAGTGCATCTTCGCCAGTAAGACGTAGTTTCGCAGCTTGATGCGACTGTATCTCTGTGGGTCAGGTGGTAGATAGTTTGCCTATAGCGTTAAAAGTCGTTGGTTCGAACACTGGGGGCTGGTTTTGGATTTTCTATGGTACATGACTTCATACTTTTTTCTCGCTCAGTAAATCTGCTATTAACTGAAACTAAAGTCTGCTAACGCTCAGAATTTGAATTAATCACTTCTCGACCGATCTCATTCCAAGCTTAGGCTCAAAAGCCGAACAATTAAAACAGTTTCAAACAGTATGCACATTCTGATATAGCCATGCTATTATTTGCGGGGGGACACAATTTTAATTTTTCTTTAGTTATCTTTTTCTTTTTCTTGGTGAAGAAGAAAATTTCTATACGACAAGCCAAGATTTGACAACTGTCAGCGTCGATGATATAAAGAATACGTTTAAAGGCGAAAATATGTACGCTAAGCATAGGTGAAATGCGCAAGTGCTGCCAGCCAATAGCTTAGACTAGCACGGCATGAAGCCATTAATCAAATAATGAAATTCAAGGAACATTTTCTTTTTCATTTTTAAAGAAAATTTCTCATTTTCTTTCCCCTCGAATAATGGCATGGCTGTATTTACATCTGTAGGTTGGTACCGTAAGGATTGCTGCAAAGTCTAAAACAGTTGTCCAGATTTAGTGCTGCATCATAGCGATCGGTATAGCAGACTGGACCTCTGTGCTCCTGACCAGCAATTACCCTACAGTAATTGTGCCTTGACGCGGACTCGGATGTCTTAAAGGGCACCTGGTCCCATCGTTTGCACTGCAGACCGTTAAGGGCGACATTCAAGCCGCCCATGTGAGCGCCAGTTTTGCGACAGGACTGACGAGCATTAAACCAGCAGTCCTTTGTGAGAACATCCTTTATCAGGCAAGTATTAACTGAAAACGAACATCACAGATGTCTGCAAATCCTAAAACCTATCATAATATACAAAGCAACGATTGCCACATGGGCCCATGTCAAGATAAAAATTAGAACCCCCAGAACCCCCATCAGAGAAAAGGAGGTTCTCAAATTTTTTTCATGCGTTTGTATTCAGGACTTTGATTTGTATGTGATTACGTTGCGGATCCTTTCCTTCAACAGACACTTCCGCAGACACGATATGTTTATAATACGTGTATAAGTATCCCAATTATCTAATTCGTAGCATATAACCGGGGTGTACTGGGGGGTCCTCCTGGCTTTTCTCATAAATTTAGACTGAAATTTGTGTATATGCTACATTCAATATCCACAATGAGTTCAATCGAAAGCTAACGACAAGAAGTACAAGTTCGTCCTAGATCTAAGTTCATTCAACGCACACACTTTTCGGTATACCCGGACTTCAGAACCCTGAGCACTTCCAGCAAACACTTAAAACTATAAACAGTGGAGGGTCAAATCTCTTGAAATTTCAGCACCCCCATCAAAAACATAAAACTAAATATATGTAGTTACGGATCAAATCTCCTCGAAAAATAAAATTAAATTGTAATGAAAGGAGTTTCAAAAAGGTTAAAAATTGAATTTCAAGAATTAAATGACGAGTAAAGAATCATATGAAGAGACGAAGGCTCCAGTATAAAGAAGATGACGAGTCCTGATTTAGTAACGATTGATTTGATTGGAATTAATGTCTAGGATATTGGATGTGTTTCGTTATGTCTTGTTCTGAATTGCCAGAGTTGCCAGGTGAAAATTGCTATTCATTCAATATAGGGACTAAGATTTTGGATTTAGGTATTAAATAAGTTAGCAGTGAAGGAAAACCCGAACGCTATAGTGGATACGAATAGCATGAGAAAAATCAGTTTTAATGGTTAAAGGAAGCCTTAACGGCCCTTAAGTGTACTAACCCCTTTACTAACACGAAATTACGAACACTAGTTAAGAGGGTAGTTACCCTTAATAAGTCTGAGATAACGAAATTACAAACATCAGTTAAGAGGGTAGTTACCTTCAATAAGTCCGAGATGAGACTCCCAATTCTCCCCTTTCCGGTCGGAAATACTTAATAACCAATTGCCGGAATGCTCCCCAGTTTTATTAGAAGAATAAAAGTCTCTTATGTCTTCAAAATCGGAGTTTAAGCGCTAATAAAGAGTGTTAATGCGAAAATCATTGAAAAAAATAACAAATTAGTAGAAGATGGTTCAATATTAGGTACTTACTAGCTAGATACGTAGTTAGATTGGGCTAATATTTGTTATTGAGTGATTATTAGCTAATATTTGGTTAAATTTCGTAATTTTGGTCCGAAACATGACTTGGGCTCATATGAAAGAGAATTTGATCCTGATTCCAAAAATGCAAACCCGACTTTTCAACTCCCAAAAATAAGAAAGTTGCAAGCAAAAATGTTTTTATAAGATTACTTTTTGTTTCGTAATCTTATCACTCCAAAAAGGAGTGTTCTAAAAAGGTTCTTTTAATTGGTTTGACTTAAGTCAAACCTTTCCTTTTTTTATTGTCTAGGAGGTTGTCTACCTCCTAGACTACACCTCAGTCAGGTGTTGTTTTCTTTTCCTTTCTATACTGCTAGGCCTCTTTCTTCTTGGGCCTAGCAGTTGTCCTCGCTTGAACTTTTGGCCGAGGACAAGGCCAACAGAGAAAGGAAAAGAAAATAGTAATATCAGCCCAAGTCATATCAATTAGAGGGGGCTAATCTCCCTTATTAGTAATATGAATGTTAGATTGAATAGCTAGAATTACGTAAGAAAACATGTAGATTATTATGATACAAGTTTTAACTATTGGAAAATTATGTATCGATCGTAATAATTCGACAAATTTAAGAAAATTCACGAATTTCTCCCTTTGGTTACCTTTATATGTTAAAGAAAATTTCGCAAAGTTTCGCCGAGTTTCAGCACCCAAAATTTATCAAAAATGGGTCAGTTGGGGGGTAATATTTTCAAAATCTCATTAATTTCGACCCCTAATGGCCAGCTGGCTCAGTCCGCCGCTGCGCCCCACGTGCAAAAGGTGGCAAGTTTCTAGAAAGTTCTAGAACTTTCTAGAAGCTTTGCCTTAAAAACAAAAGGAAAGTCCGCCGCAACCCGATTTAATGACCTGTCACCGAGCTGTCAGATAGCTGTCAGCTCGGTCCCAAAATTTTTCCAGAAGTTCAGTGTTCGTTGAGATGCGACTGAAAGCAGTCGCTTTTCCCCTCCCCTCGGTACGTTCTCCGCTGTGTGCCAGAGTTTTGGCACGGAGAATTCAGCGTACCCTCCCCCGGTTAGGAAAAATTATAGGGACTTTTCTAGCCTTCGGGCTAGAAAAGAAATTGAGTGAAAACAACCACGAACACTTACAAGTGAGGGCCAGATGGGTTTTCTATGCCCGGCCAAAATTCGAAATGAGGATAAAAAAACTAGGGGTTTAAAGGCCACCTTTTTGGCCATAATTTTTACTTTGTCTTGAGCCTTCGGGCAAATTTTATATGTACTTTTTGGGCCTTTCGGCCAATTTTGTCTATATTGTATGGGCCTTCGGGCCAAGCCTTTTTATGTACCATTTTTAGCCTACGGGCAGAATTTTTTCTCTTTTTCTGATGCGAGGCTTTCTAGCCAATTTTTAGTTTTCTAGCATGATTGGGCCCAAGGCCAATTTTAGTTTATTCTTACATTTTTATTTTTATGATTTCCTGTTTCAGGGCAGCTCATGTAAACCCCTCCTGTTCGATGGAGGTCTTGAGTTTTGCCCCTTATTTATTATTTCACTTTTACTTTTATGATTTCTCGTTAAAAAGGCAGCTCATGTAAACTCCTCCTGTGCGATGGGGGTCTTGAGATTTGCCTAGCCACTCTTATTTTTATGTTATCTTTTTCATTTAAACTTTCGGTCAAGCCACGTCCTTTGAATTGTAGTTTATTTTTTATTAGGGCCTTAGAGGCCACAAAATAATGATGTATTTTGCGGTTTTTTGGGATGAATTGAGTGGGGACCCCACCTCTTAGAAGTGAGTTAGTGGGTCTCCGAAAATATGACCCTTTAAAAGAACATGAGCTAGTTTTAAGGTTTGTTCCCCACAGCCGGCAACTAGGAGTTGCCGGCCATATTGTTAATCCAGGCGCAGCTAATCCAGAAATCTTGCTGTTCTGTATTATGTCATTCATTTCAGCTTTAGGTCGGTTCTTAAAAGTAATAGGTTTCTAAAAAATTAGGATGTTTAACCTGAATCCTAAAAGCTATGAGTTATTTTATATTTATTTAATTATTGAGAAGTTTTAAAAGGGAATGACCGGCTTCCCTGCCCTGTTTATGTATCAATATTAATAATGTGTTGTAGTTTTCTTCTGTAGTAATGATTGCTTGGCAATCATTACTCACATGGCTTTCATCAAATTCTCAAAATTCCTTCCAAAAATATTACAAACTTCTCAAACTTCTGCGCTAAAAGACGAGTTTTAAAACATTAAAACTCGCACCAAAGTTTTCACAAAAAGTTTTTTATAACCTAATAGTTAATATTGTCAGGATGTGTTTAAAATGATAGTTAAGAAATTAATAACATTGGTTGTAGCTAGTATTAGGAATTGTTGTATTTGTAGTTGTAATTAGCTTTGTAACTAGAAATAGTTAAGTAAGGATTAGCTAAGAAATCATATGATTGCGTGTGTATGAGTGTATGAATGATTTTTGTGTGAACTTATGTGATAGTATGTGTGTCGTGACTCGCGGAAACTCCTTCTGTTTGACGAAGGTTGCGAGCACTGCCGAGTGAACGAAAACTCAGATATTAAGCAGGATAAAGGTATGTTTGTGATTCGTGTGAACGAATGTAGCCAGGATTTGATACGAGTGTATTCTAGTCTGAATGGTGTATAAGTGTAGCGTGAATGTTCATTAATTAGTTGTCCAACTGTTTGCATAATTGTTGTTAGAGATTGTTTAGTTAGGAAATGAGAGTATGTAGTTAAGTATTAACTTGTCTGAGATATGTGTATAAATTGAGGTCAAATCCCATTTAAGTGCATACTAGTTTAAATATGATATAAATATGGTGTGAATGTTCACTGGATGAGTTTTAATTAGGGTACGAATGCTGTCCGAATGATTAAAAGTGAAGTAACTTAGTTTGTGATGTAATTATACGTCGATAGTTGTAGTTAGATAACTTAATAGCTATGCGTGTTTGCGTGTGTGTATGTGTGAATAATAGTTTAGTTTTACGTAGGCAGTATTAATAAACGACGAGCAGATGTTAATTAAGGTATTAGTGAATATTTCGAGTGTTTTTTAGCTAATATGCATCCATGTTAAGTAGAAATGAATAAATATAGAAAAGCGCATCTAAAGCTCCGGTAATATGCAGGAAAGTTACGTAAAATCAGGTAGGTTATCATTACCAACTTTTGGTTAACGTGGTTAGGCTGTGTGGTTGCGGAATGCTGAATGGAAGTGCCTGTGAATGTCAGCAGGTTAGGGATGCGAATGAGGTATATAGTATAAATCTAGAGTCACTAGGGACTCCATATTAGGTTATTGCTGTATGCCACAATGGGGTATCCTCGACTCGTCCGCGTAAGTCACTCTGTGTTAAGAGTGCGGACGAGTCGCATAAAAGGGATCCCATAAACCATCGGTTTTGCATTACTGAACGCGTTTTGCACCGAATAGTTACGGCCCTCGGAAGTATAATGTTCATCGGTAGTATATTGTCATTCCATTTCCAATCTAAATAGATGTCCTCATTGCCTGTACCTATTAGTTAGGCTGAGCTCTATTCATAGTTAGTTTTTAATAATGACTACAGTCGCAGACCTCCCATTTGAAAGAAGTATAGTAATATTACGTAAGGATAGTACTAATTGTAGTTCTTTAGCTAATGTATTGTTGTTTTGTTTCCGAAGCAAGCAAAGGTCGTTATTGCCATTTTTGGCCTGTTCAGCCGAGGCCAGTTTATGTTTAGCCTGTAATAATGACTACAACCATAATTAGGTGCTGTTTCACATTTTTGCACCATGTTTGAGAACAGAACCAACCAACGCAGGTTACCTAATAGTTAGCGCGGTTGAAAAATCAACCGTACAAATGTTCACATTTAATATTAGTCCGGGCTTCATCGACTATTCTCAAATGGCAATAACGAACACCGAAAAATCAATAATCTTGTATGATGCTATTTAATAACTGATAGTACACCTGAAATAAAGGAAACAACAAATGATTACGTAAGAAATAGGGATAGGGTAAAACGAACCATCTTCTAACTAAATCAACCTTTTATCTCTTACTATTTTGGTTTCAAGTCAAGTGATATTTCAATTACAGGGAGTTGTTACTGCCCTGAACGCTGGGGCCTGAACAAGGGCCCCAAATGTTTTGATATCGTTATGAGGTTTTGTGATTGTGTTATACAGGTATAAGAATAACCCCAAACTACTTAGTTAGTGTTAAACCATTACAAATTACGGAGTTACGTTCATCTTGGTGTTCCAACCTGGAACAGTGCGAAAACGGAATGTACGAAGTAAAACCACGTCTTAATCGCAATTTCCTGCATGGAATTGCAGGAAATTGCTCAAAAATTACATTTTTTGTCAAAATGTTCCCAGAACTGTAATGTAACGTTCAATTCCTTTAATTCTGTATCGCCAGAAATTTCGCTTATTATGACTAATTTAAGTCTTACAAGTTCAGTTTTGATCTCAGAAAGCCAGAAAGTGAGTAATGGTTGCTGGGTTCGAATCCCGCACCATAATTGTGTAACTAATGGGTTTTAACCCATTTGATTCAGGTGCGGAAGCGAAATCAGTCTCCTGCCAGAATCGCGCTTGGAATCGTCAGTATTTGGAGCCTTTAGTGCTATTAATTAGTCAGACAGTTTGGTATTTAGTCCGGAGAAGGACGTGCCCAGAGGATTGATTTTGGATTTGGACTTGTTGCTTAAGGTACATTGGAAGACAAATCGGACTTTTGTAAGAGGGTTAAGGCAGAGACTATTACGAGGATTGCACCAGAATCGAGTGTGGGACCTAAAACCGACAAAAGTGAACTTTATAACTGTTTGAACCCTAAACGGAACTTTATTCTTTCAATCCCAAAAAGATGAGTTTTACTCTGATTTTCATCATTTTTGCCGAGGGGATTGTTATCCCCACCCTTCTGGCCTAAACTATTTGACATTCCGGAACGAAGATAGGAAGACTAGAAAGAAGATAAATTAATAATCTATATTAATTAATTGTCGAAGTTTATATAACCGTACCAGGAATCTCCCAACCAGACCGACCCCTGTGTTAGACCCCTCAGGCTTTCCGAATAGCATCCGGGAATAGTGCGCTGTGTGCTCCGCCACAGGAGATTGGAACAGCATTCTTGGGCTCACCCAAGGACCGGAATTTGTGTGTGTTCAAATTAATTATCATTAATCACTATTATCATTATTATTATTATTATTATTATTATTATTAATATTGTTGTCCTTGTTTTAAAGGACTGATAAAGAGATAGACTACACGAACACCAGCATATAGGGAAGGCACAGAGTTTAGCAGTAGAGTATAACAGTTGAGAATAGAAGTCTAATAGTACAGAAGAAGAAGAAGAAGAAGAAGTAATAGCAAAGAGTCGAAGTCTAAAGTCTTGTCCCTCAACCAAAATAAACACTAACGGTTTGAAGTTTAACTGGCAACTCTGGCAACCCTGTGATCTATATTTTGTACGTCTAGAACTATAATCTCTGTAGTAATCTATAGTGTTATTGTCAGTATCATTATTGTCAACTGTCTTACCTCATTTATCTAACTATTGTAACTGTTGAGAATTATATTAATTCTTAATAAATTTAAGTGTGCCTCAGCAAGCGTTTACTCTAGGGTGCCCACCTACACTGGACAAAGCCATTGGATCAGGACCAACTGCCCCCTATACAAGTAAGTGAAGGATCTCGAGTTTGAGATCCCAGTCCCTGATCATCAAAGGAAGCCGAGACGAACTACCTAGTTGTATATCTTGATCAGTCTATCAAGATACGTATCAGAACTCACTGTTGTGAACTGATACTAATCCAGTTTCAAGAAAGACAAGCATCGACCCCGCTTGTCTCTACCTATCCACCCCTACCCATCAAACGAACTCACAACCAGGACCCCATCCGGGTTGGCTACAAGGATACCCATTTCTGGACAAACCACCTTTTGGGCATCCTGTGTCTAAGTTTGCTGATCTCCAGCAGACGCGCTGACCCTCCGTGTAAAGGATTAAGTTGCTACAGGACCCTAACCGCCTAGGCTGAACCAGGACAGAAGAGAAAGCAAATTTTAATTCAGATCAAAGCAACTTCATTACATATTAATTTTTCTCCCCCCTTTTCCCCCCCCCCCCCCCCCCCAACAACCACCACAAAACCAAAAAAAAAACACCCCCCCCCCCCCCCACCCCCCCTCCCTCCCCCCCCCCCCCCCCCCCCCCCCGCCCCGCCCCCCCCCCCCCCCCCCCCCCCGCACCCCCCCCCCCCCCCCCCCCCCCCCCCCCCCCCCCCCCCCCCCGGGGGGGGGGTCGCCAACAGCCAATCAGAATGAGCGAAACTCAGCCTGCTTGAGCGACTCCCCCCCAAACGGGGACCCTTTTCGAATAGAACAAAAACTACCGTAATCCTCTGCTCTACCCCCCCACCAAACGGAGGGGGGGTTTCTGCAATCTGATTGGCTGTTGGCTACCCCCCCCCACCAAACGGGGACCTCTTTTTGGCTACCCCCCACCAAACGGAGGGGGGGTATGGCTGTCGATTTCGTCGACCCCCCCCCAAACGGGGGAACATTTGCGTATTGTGGTCGGAGCACCGTTACGCAATGCAGTGAAGAGAAGCCCTCTAGTGGCTTACTCTTTTTCTTAATAATAGTGCAATTCTGCACTCTTGGTCCTACTGTGCGTTTATCTGCATATCTTAAGTACACAATTGAAGCTAGTTTCCTCAGATAAGACACATTAAATACAAGGTGATTAAGGGGATTAAGGTGAGACCCCCTCATCCAACCACCAACCCAAAGTACATGTACATATGCTCGCAAGTAAGCACTCCTACTGCAATGTTTTTATGCTGAGATATATGATATGATGTTGTCGCGCTCCTCTGTTCTGTTTGACCAAAATATATATAAATAGGAGGAATCTGCTGTCTAAATTTTATAAAGAACAGAATTGACAATTCGCAGTCTGCTGATATGTAGAAATCTCTAATATTCTCACTAGCTATGCAAGCGGACCAAGTACCCGATTTGCGAAAAATTTTCTGAACTGAGATGCGTCTAGCATTTTCGAACATTTTCGTTTGTTTCTCACAAAACTAATTTGTCAAGATTGGTTGAAGATACGGTCAAACTTATATAAAATGAAACCACTACACGTCAACGTATTACTGAACGTTATTACTAAAATGCTATTTCATTAGTACATAAATATTAGACTGCGGCATGCAGCATTCTAAGCAAAGTTAAACCAAAATTTGTTGCATTTGGTCAACACAATACAAATCGACAGAATCATGGCTAATTTCAGAAAAATTTAAAATTTCAACCAGATGGCGAGCTGAGAACCGAGCCGACCCACTTTCAAAACCCTTGTGAGCCATGCCCGGAGCCAAACCGACCTCATTTGTTACGACCCGAGCAACTAACCGGCTCGTCCTCATTTTTAGTTAAGATTGAGAAATTTTGCTCATTTGCAATAGAATGGTCCATCTTTATCGCGCTTGTCACGACATGTTCATTTTGTGAGATCATTTATACTCAATTTGATGCCAATTAAAAATATAGAAATGGCTTCTAACAAGATTATGATTCTGGGAAATTTGGTCGCTATCGATTGATAAATAAGAGGAAAAGCCTGTCTGAAACCAGTGAACATAACGTTTTGTCACAAAAATTCAAAGTTTTGTGTCAACTTCTCCGGAGTTTGCGGCAAAAGACAGAAGACTACAGTTATTGTCTTTTACCTGCAACACAAGGGCAACTATGTTGAACTGGTTTATGTTACATCGTATCTTACTGGAAGTGTAGGTTCTCCAAAAATTGATTAAATTTAAGAACGGTAAGAGTAGAGGGTTATCAAAAACATTAAATTAGAGTCTCCTTCTGTTTAAAATTCAGTCAGTTTGATCGAAATTTAAAGCGGATCTCAACTGCTCTTATGGGCCGTATAATTAAGGTAGCATAGTTGACAGGAATTGGAACGCTACAATAAGCTTATATTTTTAATAAATCGAACAAGGTAGATCCAATAAACCACCGAAAATATTAAATACATACAGAATATATTAAATACAAATTAAAATAAATAGAGAATATATTACACCGACAATCAAGGCAGCTTAAGGTGGTGGTATCCTTTTGTGCAGTGCTATTGTGGTGATTTCTTTGAAACGCTATAAGTATCGCAATTTTGGGAGTTGCAAAGAGCTTTATACATCGTTTTAAAGCTTATTCTCTGTACATTCACATGAGCTTACAGAACTGGCAAAATTAGCAAAAGAATAGCAGAAATTTTCTGACAAGCTGACATCTAACAGGATAAATATAGACCAAAAGTTTTTGAACATCGATTTCTCAAAACTGAAGAATCGGCCAAAAGTTCTTTTTGTGCCACGATATGAAGGACATATGGGCCGAGGGACGTTTTTTTAGATTTGGCTCAGCAGGTCTTAACGGTCGAGAAAATCGGCCAAATGCACAGTAACACGAAATTTTGCAACTTCGCATTGAGTTTTCTTGCTACTCAATATGTTTTAGCCCAAACCAAGAAAAACGTCCCTCCGCAGAAGTGCGAATTTCGATTCTGCCAAAAATCTCCGGAATCCGTCGAGTAGTTTTTGAGAAATCGATGTTCGAAACAAAATAATTGCAGTTTTGCCAAAATGGTTTTTCGGCCAAATCTCTAGCTGAAAGCAATAAAGTCCGGCTAATAGGCATTCATAAAATGTGCATTTGGACGATGTATCGATTGAGTATAACTAAGCCAATTTTGTCCTTAACATGTGGTAGTAATTTTGAAAAAAACTGA
This sequence comes from Trissonchulus latispiculum, assembly GCA_030248195.1. Lineage (NCBI taxonomy): Eukaryota > Metazoa > Nematoda > Enoplea > Enoplida > Ironidae > Trissonchulus > Trissonchulus latispiculum. The sequence continues at coordinate 8,034 of JASAND010003396.1, read as the reverse complement.
TTTCCGCGAAAATGGCCATTTTTTGACCCAAAAAACAGTTTTTTGCTTATACTGACTTAGCCACTGGAGATAGCACAAAGGTTGTAAGAGCAAAAATGTTCATTTTCGAGTCCTCTTTCCAGCCATACCAACCAATCCCGTGTCTTGCCTACCTACTGGGAGCTGAAGGCCAAAAACCAAAACTTTCTTATCTTTTGGCCTAAGAATACGGGACTGGTCCTAAAATGCTAAAGAGCACGGAAATAGGTTATTTCGTAAGTTTTAGCCCTTTGCGTAAAGGATTAAAGCCGTAGGAGTCAAAAATACCCGAAAGGAAACCAGCACCTTAAGGGGGGGGGGGGGGGTCGCTTTTTGGCCGATTTTTCGACCATCTCCGATTTTGCTCCTTTTCACATATTTTGTAGTCCCCATGGGTGCCCAAAACAAGACAGGTGCGTTTTGCGTAATATTGCTTCTATCGTGCTGTAGAGCCCTTCAAAGGTGACCTCGACATGTGTTAAACATAGGAAAATGAAAAAGTTAGGTTAAAAAGTTTGTGGCAAAAAATTTTTCGCTATACGCAAGATACAGCGCTGCAACCTTGTTGTACATGTTAAGGACATATCAGAGAGTGCAAATAACCCTTCTGAAACAATTTTGTTGAGTGTCGGGTTTTTGGCGATTTTTCAAAGTCAAAATTTCGGAAAATTGGTGCTTTTTGTGCCACGAAAAACAGGACCAGCAAAACATTTTCGCTTCTCCAGCACGATTGGCAAAAGCTACAGAAATCGCTTATAGATAGTTGCACTCTACGCATACACAGAATTCTTATGACAGTAGTTGCAAATTTCTACCGTTTGTAGTGCTCTCAAAAAACTTGCCACAAAATGTGCTAATTTTGCCAAAAATCATCATTTTGCACAATTTTCACGTTTTTTTAATAATTTCTCCCTCGTTACCCATTCGAAAGTCACCAAAATTGGCACATAAAACTCTCAATGCCTGCCTGACATTATGGTAAAGGCAAATGCTTCAAGGTAGAACTTTTGTGTCGTGTCGGCTACTTTGATCGCTTAAAGGTCACAAAAGTCAGTTTTTGAAAATTCCAAAATATAGACAAATTGGGTATCATTCGATAGCTACTGATGAGCTGAACAACTTTTCTAATAGAACTATATGTCTGAAATTTAGTATCTGAAAGTTAGAGCAAGTTAAAGTTTCAGGGCACAGTTAGATGAAAAAGGGTCAGTTCACAATTGAAAAATGTACTGTGAACGACTGGCTGGATATCCTGGAGTCATTTTGGTATTAAAGTATTAGCCAACCCGCAGAATTAATTTGCCATATTAGCTGACCCAAATTTCGCTGCCGTTCTGTCTCAGCATGATCTTGGAGGGCAAATCACAGTGATTTTCAAGTTTTCCAACTTTATAGCTGAATATCTCTGCCACCGTTTGATTTCGAACTCTAATGTTTTGTCTTGTTTTTGAGAACATATGTACCTATATTGCGTGCGAAAATGAGCGAAATCCGTGACTATCGATTTTGACCCAAAGCGACCCCCCCCCCTTAATGTTACTATATACAAGCAGAAGCGAAAGCCAACAAGGTTATCCTTTCTTCTGTACTGCATAGGTGTGCTCCGGTTACGAAACGCGAATGTTCCCACACTTGGTAGTAGAGCCCAAACGGGAACCGCTTTTAGCACACCCCCCAACCAAACGAGAAATATGTTTGACCAGATTACCGAAATTTTTCCTTCTTATTCATTCAAACGCAGAGGAAGATTCTGCCATTTCATTGACTGTTGGCACCAAGTCCTCCAAACGGGGGAATATTGGCGTTTTTTGGTCGGAGCACAAGTACGTGATTATGCAGAAGTTTGCTTGCATAAGCTCGCTTGCTTGCTTGAAGGGGATTGCTTTTTTGCTTATACTTTAATTATGCAGTCTTAACAATATTATGTTATAACAACACCATTTTTCTGAAATAACAGCAACATTACAGTACAGCATCAGCAATGTACATTTACCACTACATTTTATATGCTTGTATTTTAATCCTTTCATGGCTGAATTTCTTCGAGGCCAGCGATTAAAAACAGTCAGTTTTACATTGTGTCATTTTTACTGAAAGTAAGTTAAGGGGGGGGGGGCTACGAATTTCACTAAAAGTTCGATGTTGGAAAAGCTAGCTAGTCTTTTGCCACATAATAGTATTAGGTTAAGTGTAAAATAGTTTAAAGTTTGAAAGAATTCCATACAGCGTAGCGTCCTGTGGAGCCATCAGAAGTTGGTGTTATCGGTCCAAAGCTCGACATGACACGTACACAAACTTCGCCTCGCCCTGATCGCTATGTGCAAGGCACAGTACCCAAATTTTCAGGAATTAGTTCTGATATATAGTGCTTTGATATCGCGTAAAATAATCTCTAGACCGTTGCCTACTTTTCTGTGCGATACGATCAAAATGCGAAAAATTGGGTGTTGTAGGTCTATACGGGTGGAGGTTAACTAACTTCTAATGAGCTGTGGTTTACCAAATGAACCAAACTTTGCGGCAATTAATACTCCAAGTATCTGTCTTAACTTTGGTATAAATGACGTGATTTCGCTAATCCCTGTGTTCGCAGTGCTGGATTATATTATCGATATTGTCGCTGTTATTTGGCGCCATTTCGAAGATGTGAGTCAATTACTCCAAAGTACTGCGGCAGAATCGGCTGAAACTTAGCACATTACAGGCCAGTGAGTGCACCAAGATGTGCCGAAAGCTATGTCACTAAACCTCGCTCCAATGTTTATAAATGCTAGATTGATTTCTCGAAGTATGGATGGCGATCGCTCCAAAAAGCTCTAAGACAGTTGTAAGCACATACTGAACGAAGGAAGCGTCATATCGAAAAACGGATTTCATATTCGGATTCAGCAGGTCAAATAACCCCTATAACCACCTTTTTGGCAAAATCGGAGACAAAAAATTTTTTGACCCCATTTTTACTGCGCTTAGCTAGCTTTTCAGGCCTAAAAATAAGGGTTATTTCTTAACGAAAAGTTGGCTAGCATACAAACCAGAAAACCAAAGCCCTTGAAACTCACAGACAGTATGCCCCTATTAGAGCCTAATAACTGGTAAAAAGCTGGGGTAGGCTAGGGGATGCCAATTTTATTAGATCGAAAACGGCGCACGGTCACCTCGCAACTTTTTGCAAAATTTCAAACTTTGAGCTGTTATAACTAATGAAGGAAGCAACGCTCGAAAGCCGGAATACTTTTAATATGTAGCACTAGAAACAGCTAACATCTATGGCTGAAAGTTACAGAATCGGTCGAACCGTTAATTCACCAGAGCTGAAAAACCCTTTTTGAAAAATCCCGTTTTTCGCACCAAAATTTCTACTTTGGCGTCCTGCCAAAAACGGTGTATATGAGATATATTGTTGCCCACCCTAAACTTTTTTACTTTGATATGTTGGCTAACGTTGGGCGGGAAAGTAGCTCTCTCCGACGATGTTGTGCCAACCCGTTCGTAGCCCCCCCCCTTAAGTAGAAAAATGCCGGAAGTCGCCAATTAAGCCATCCGGTGTTAAGGTCTTTTTTGAGCTTCGAATTTTGTAAGATATTGTCTAATTTGATTAAAAATCGTGACTTTCGGCCAAAACGCAATGATAGAAACGCATATTCTGAATTTCGTCAGTCCAACGGTTAAATATGAGCCTCCGTATTTGACTGTCACCTCTATGACAGAGATGGATGGGACAGCCACCAATCGATAGAGAAATGATTTTCCTACAATTTTAATTGAAGCATTCCGCTGTACGCCAAGATTTAGAATTTGTCAAAATCGGGCAAAGAAGGCATTTCTTCTACATGTTCATTGTAGAAAATCAACTTATTTCGTTGTGACCCGCCCAACGCGAAAACAAGAACGAAACAAATCCTACGCGCCGCTCCCCCCGCTGTAACCGTACTGTGTCCAATGACTTGGGACCGAGGTAGGATTCGTTTGAATGGAGCACACCGGTCTAAATTTTCCTTTCGTTTCTAGCTAGTATGAAAATATCCTTCCAACATGAAACGGATGTTTTGAAGAAAAATAGGGAGAAAAATTTTGAAGAAAATTCCCAGACAGTCCATCTTTAGCTGGTGATTGGTCCGGACAACAGATGCCGAAAGGCCGGATGGCCCATCCGGCACAAAACGGTTAATACAATATGCAAAATAAATGAAATAGGAACAGAAAATATACTATAGACACTGAATATAATTAGCATATAGCGTCAAATTACATTGAATGACAACAGCGTTTGGACGATTTTCCAAAGCTCTGTTTTGTTCTACTGCCATACTTCTTTTTTGCATACTATCTTCAATGATGTGAGTTGATCGTTTCCCGTCATTCCGACCATGGCATAATATTTCGGGCACAAAAAGGGTTTGTCTCCGCCTCCGATGTTTCGGTTAGCGGTGTTGTAGTTTTTTGTAAACTTGCACACCACGCCCATTTGTGTAATCCGACCATCATTGTTTTGTTTAACTCTAATTCCAATAGCACGCTCCTCAGCAGAGCATGTGACACTACAATATAACAGCATTATGAAGGAAAAATGTTAGCTATTCCCAAAGTTATTCCTATCGAAGCGCTAATCGATGATTCAGGTATTGCCAATAGCGACATTGTAAGTAGGGAAACTTATGCCCAAAGGAGGGCTTTAGACAGCAAACTCTGTCCGAGCACACCGACAAAAGTGAATATTCTAAGAAAGGCGAATGCAACTGTTTTAAAGTTCCCCGTCACGCCACACTAAGCTTCCAGTAATTCAATTGTTTAAGCTGAAAGAGTAAATTTAGGTCCGAGCGTAGCTGTACTATTATTGGAAAAATATATTGAAAAATATACTGCACTTTACATGTGCTTGGACGGGGGTTCGACCCGCCCCCCGACCTGGAGCTCTCCCCCCGGTGTCCATCACCCCCCCCCCCAGAATCCGGATTAGATTATTCATTAGACAGTTCTTGTTGAGCTCCACATTATTGCTAATGAAAGCATCTTTCTAGCTTTTCTCCATCGTGATATTAATTCCTAACCTATCGTCCGATGGATAGGCTAGAAATTGGGAGGCTAAGCGATTGCAGTCTCGCTGTTCACTACTTACCTAACTAATAGTTTTAAGCCCTACCATCAAAAGTCACACAACAGAGCTCACAATTTTAACAAGCAATAACGGGTGTCGGGGAGTGCATACAGTAAATAGCACACATACGGAGCACGGCGAATTATCCAAGCACACGTCACAACAAAACAACGAACAACCGACTACTTCCGGATTTGCATCAGCTTATATACCTGATATCTTTCAAGCAAATTACTGTACACGAAAGTAACGAAAAGTACGAAGATTTGCCTAAGTCGAAAGTCACAGAATAGCTGGTACTTAACAGTGATATATAGCCAATGTTGTCATTTTGTCGAAAACTTGCCGAAAACTTGTCATTGTTGTTTCTAGAGCCCCGCAAGCCGTAAAATTAAACTAAGGCAGTCGATTTGAAGGTATCATGGAGGCTAATTACCTGATGTCGTATCACCATCAAATGCCTATTTCAACGGCTGCTATCATAAAAATGAAGTTTATGAAAAATCATTATTTATTATTATCATTATTATTTTTCACCCATTGTGGAGCATGCAGTTTGTAAAATTCACCTTTGTCTGCAAAAAATCTGAGAAATTATACAGGTTTTAGAATGCAATAAAAATTTTGGACAACCAAACAAAAACCGGTTTGGTTGTACTCATTCAGAAAAGATAATGTTGTTACCTACAGTTTGATATAAACTTCAACTAATGAATGAGCAATATAGGTTGAAATTGATGTCTCCACAAGGAATCACCGCCTTAAGCTTAGGATTAGGGTTAGGAAGCCATATCAAACATCTAGACATTAAACTATCTTACTCTCCATGGGAGCCTCCGTTTGCGTTGCCAATGGTTGAATCTATTTTTTGAAAGTAGAATTTCGATTGGTAGTAGCAGATAATCCGTATGCCGACAACTTTGCCATCCTTAAAATATGAATAGAATCTATTCAGTGCTCCATCCTGTCGATTTTGGTAGTCACTACAGTGGGCTCCTCTGTTTGTGCCTCCGGCCAGCACCTGTACTTCTCTTCTGGAACCAATATCCGCTAAAACAAACAAAATTATTTGTATCCTGCTTAGTTTTAATTTGCGGCGCATAGACTAATTAGTTGAATGCATCTTCCAAGTCAGTAACACGTAGTTTCACAGCTTGATGCGACTGTATCTCTGTGGGTCAGGTGGTAGATAGTTTGCCTATAGCGTTAAAAGTCGTTGGTTCGAACACTGGGGGCTGGTTTTGGATTTTCTATGGTACATGACTTCATACTTTTTTTCTCGCTCAGTAAATCTGCTATTAACTGAAACTAAAGTCTGCTAACGCTCAGAATTTGAATTAATCACATCTCGACCGATCTCATTTCAAGCTTAGGCTCAAAAGCCGAACAATTAAAACAGTTTCAAACAGTATGCACATTCTGATATAGCCATGCTATTATTTGAGGGGGGGGACACAATTTTAATTTTTCTTTAGTTATCTTTTTCTTTTTCTTGGTGAAGAAGAAAATTTCTATACGACAAGCCAAGATTTGACAACTGTCAGCGTCGATGATATAAAGAATACGTTTAAAGGCGAAAATATGTACGCTAAGCATAGGTGAAATGCGCAAGTGCTGCCAGCCAATAGCTTAGACTAGCACGGCATGAAGCCATTAATCAAATAATGAAATTCAAGGAACATTTTCTTTTTCATTTTTAAAGAAAATTTCTCATTTTCTTTCCCCTCAAATAATGGCATGGCTGTATTTACATCTGTAGGTTGGTACCGTAAGGATTGCTGCAAAGTCTAAAACAGTTGTCCAGATTTAGTGCTGCATCATAGCGATCGGTATAGCAGACTGGACCTCTGTGCTCCTGGCCAGCAATTACTCTACAGTAATTGTGCCTTGACGCGGACTCGGATGTCTTAAAGGGCACCTGGTCCCATCGTTTGCACTGCAGACCGTTAAGGGCGACATTCAAGCCGCCCATGTGAGCGCCAGTTTTGCGACAGGACTGACGAGCATTAAACCAGCAGTCCTTTGTGAGAACATCCTTTATCAGGCAAGTATTAACTGAAAACGAACTTCACAGATGTCTGCAAATCCTAAAACCTATCATAATATACAAAGCAACAATTGCCACATGGGCCCATGTCAAGATAAAAGTTAGAACCCCCAGAACCCCCATCAGAGAAAAGGAGGTTCTCAAATTTTTTTCATGCGTTTGTATTCAGGACTTTGATTTGTATGTGATTACGTTGCGGATCCTTTCCTTCAACAGACACTTCCGCAGACACGATATGTTTATAATACGTGTATAAGTATCCCAATTATCTAATTCGTAGCATATAACCGGGGTGTACTGGGGGGTCCTCCTGGCTTTTCTCATAAATTTAGACTGAAATTTGTGTATATGCTACATTCAATATCCACAATGAGTATCAATCGAAAGCTAACGACAAGAAGTACAAGTTCGTCCTAGATCTAAGTTCAGGCAATGCACACACTTTTCGGTATACCCGGACTTCAGAACCCTGAGCACTTCCAGCAAACACTTAAAACTATAAACAGTGGAGGGTCAAATCTCTTGAAATTTCAGCACCCCCATCAAAAACATAAAACTAAATATATGTAGTTACGGATCAAATCTCCTCGAAAAGTTAAGAACCCCCAAGAACCCCCAGAACCCCCATCAAAAACGAAACTAAACATGGTTATAGATCAAATCTCTACAAAAAATTAAGAACCTCGAGAACCCCAAGAACCCCCATAAAAATAAAAGTTCCAAGAAAACAAGTGTTAGATCAGAGCTTATCAAAAAGTGACTTTTATCTTGACATGAGTTTAAACTATTTCTGCGGCTTGGTCAGGTATTTCTGCTTTAGGGAAAAGAGGTCACTTTGGTCACAAGTCGGTAGTGACGGATTTCTTCCATTTTC
>JASAND010003394.1:0-39107 GCA_030248195.1 Trissonchulus latispiculum | reverse complement strand
AAGTGCTAAATTTCTGAAAATTCCAAATTGTTTATTGAAATTCAGTTTGAAGTTTCTATGTTGTAATCTTAAAAATTTCGTCAATGAATTGGAGAGATTCAACGATGAATTGTTCCCATTTGCTTTTGACAAAATTAACAGTTTAGAGTGCGTTTTCCAAATTCCAAACAGTTTGAAAAGTGCTTGGTTTGAATGTTTTCGAATTACGGGGACGGCGCAGTTGTTTTCCTCAGAAACTCTGATAATTACAGAAAAAGCTCCCCATAAATCGAGAAAAGCTAGCGCAAGCATTACAGGTTATACAGAATATGCTCACCTTTGGCGGGGACCTCCAGCATTTATTCTTTCAATTTAATCGACTCTCACAACATTTAAATTGAATTCTTTAGTAACATTTATGAAATCCAAATGCAGAAACTTGTTCCTGAAAAGAAGTGTTAAAACACGGCTGAAATACCGGATCAAATTGCAGAAAAATGCAAAGACGATAATCTTTTTGGCGTTATTTTTCACATTAAGTAAAATCTCGCAAAAATAATGAGAACAATCCGGGAAACTCGGCTCGTGGCCCAGCCCGGCCCGTGAACCAGGCCGTCGGCAATCCGCTCCGGCCCGGCCCGCGGGCCGAGCTGGGCCGAGCCGCGTATTTAGAAAGTGCACATCTCCTACGCGCATTGGAAAGTGCACGATGTCTACGCGCATGGTATTTGAGAGAAGTGCACAGCGTCTACGCGCAGCATTTTATTAGGCGCACGAAGCCATTCGGTATAAATGTAGATAGATAAAATATATTTTTCATGACGGTAGTTTGTCGTTACTTCTATAATACTGATATAAAAATTGATGCGTACATAATTCATTCATATCTTCTCTTTTTCTGACTTCAGCTGAAGATCAATGCAAGAATTAATGTTGATTTCATTTCATAAATTAAATTTGGTTTATAATTGTATCAACTAATTTTTTAGTAATGCCATGAAGATGCAGTATGATCAGCAGGATAATTATTCATTATGAATAGACTTCGACTGAGATACAAAATTAAATCAAAAATTATATAACAAAAATTTCTTGAAGGCCAGAAATTTTGTAATGAGTTGATAAGTCATTAATGTGTTCAATTGATAATTTCAGCATTAAATACTAAGAGTACTAATAAAATTTTCTAGATGGTGAATTTCGTAGATACTCATTGTTTTATTCAACTGCTTATGGGGCATCTGGTAAATCTTAATAGAAAAATATTCTTTAATAAATTCAAACTTTGGTCTTTCTTATGTTTCTAATATTTTATGATTTCATTTCACAAGCAAAAATGCATAAATTAAATCGTTGACACTTAGTACATGTCAGAACATTTAAGCAGAAAAAAAACGCATGGTCATATTAATTAAAAGTTATTCTTTATATCGTAGATTTATAATCATATACGGAAAAACGTCAATGCATTGGATATTGGACAGAAACTACAATAAAAAATTTTCTAAAAAACAACAAAAAAAAGATTAATATAAGAAGCTCTAATCACATTAGGTTTCCACCTTTAAGAAAACATTAAATTAAAGAATTTAGCTTCATTTTAAATCAGTGCTAATTTCTAATCTTATTACCTAACTTTCTGATATCTTATGTTTTTACTGTATTCTTGAAACTGAAAAGTTGCAAAAATAACAATTTGAAATTTAATTGAAAATTTATCTGACTTTTCAAAAACACCGACACAAATCAATCGTGAAATCTTTCTTTCAAAAAAAGTTTGAAGAAAAGTTTGCAAAATTCAAGTTGAGCTGGAAAATTTAGATTAATTTCAATTTAATTTCTATTTAATGGGATTATATATTATATTGAAAAGGAAGCTATTATATGAGAACAGTTTAATTCAATGATTTTTCTAAAATTAGCACAAAATTGTGTTTTGATGCGACAATTTCCCAATTTAAAGATTTGAGCTAGCATTTAAAATTCCCAGCCTGATAAATAATTTATTAGAGGAAAAAACATAAAATATTAGAAGCACAAAAAAAATTAGCACTTGAGAAGGAAATTTTTAAGAAAGTTAGCATTTATTTTGGAATTTTTTATTAAGGTTCTCCTCAAATGATAAATAGGCAATTGAATACAATAATGGCTATAATTAATCATTACAAAATTTCTGGTTTTTCAAGAAATTTTATTTTTCAAATCCTTTGATTTAATTTTGTAAAAAAGTCGAACTATTATAATGAATAGTTATCCTAGACTGATCGTACTGCATCTTCAAAGCATTACTAAAATTAGTTGATACGGTTGGTACTCGGCAAAAATTTAATTTCTGCCATGAAAATCAGCATTGAATTCTTGCATTGATCGATTAGCCTTTAAAACCATAATTATAATGGTGTATAAATTAATGTACGTATCTATTTTAATATCAGTATTATAGGAGTAACGACAAACTACCGTCATGCAAAATATATTTTATCCATCTATATTAATACCTGAATAACCAAATGCGCCTCAATAAAATGCTGCGCGTAGACGCTGTGCACTAACTAATACCATGCGCGCGTAGGCGCTGTGCACTTTCCAATGCGCGTACTAATTGTCATTTTCTAAATAGTGCGCGCACACGCTATTCACTTTGCACTGCGCGTAGCAATGAAAACTTTCCGGAAATACGCGGCCGGGCCGGGCCCTCGGAGCCGCGAAACAAAACTCCACAACACATCTATTTTGGTAAGACATCGATATCGAACGCCACTGCGCAGTTGAGCAGCCGACCGAATCGCCTATCCTCCACATCGTGTTGTTGCTTAATTGCATGCACCTTTTGCCATAAATACGGTTTACTGTACTGTGATCTCGGCTCACTGCAACCTCCGGCTTCCCAGGCTCCACCGTCAGCTTACTTATTCAGCCATGGTGATAATGATGGGAAAAAATTTTTCATTTGAAACATCGTTCTTTGTTGCTTTAAAGGCGGAAAATTACGGTCAGCCATCTTTTCTCTGTTGCAACCAGTGAGGACTCACCGGCAATTTTCAAAAAATCAAATCTCATCTGAAAACTTGTATATCGATATTTACCACGTGATATTGAGCTGACCAATAACAAAGTGTATGATAACTTTGGGAATAAACATATTTTGAGACGCTTCTTGGTTTGATTTTGTAGAACTGTATTGTTGTAGAGCTTTAATAGAGGAGCGCTCAAATTGAATTGTATTTTTGAAGCGATATTATAAGTCAGCAAAATTTTCAATTTTCTGCAAGTTCTTTTTCATCAATTTGATCTTCTTTGTTGATAGTTCTTGAGCTCGTTGACTGAATTCTCCACTTCCTCCAGTGACCTTGCTCCTCTTTTGCAGCTCAGTACTGAATTCGTAAAGTTAGTTGGTTCGACATGCCTTGCAGTAATCAAATCTCTTGAATTGAACCTTTAATGACACTGCAAAGACATAAATGTTTTGAAAATTCCAAATGCAAATTGCAGGTTTTTAACTTCCTGAAAATTGAAGTTGAAAATTTCAAATTTCCGAATTAGGTTCAACTTCTGATAATTAGGTTCAATTTATATAATTAGCTTCAATTTCTGATAATTAAGTTTAACTTCAGAAAATTAGCTTCAATTTCTGATAATTAGCCTCAATTTCTAATAATTAGCTACAATTTCAGATAATTAGCTTCAATTTCTGATAATTAGCTTCAAGAGGTTCAACTTCTGATAATTAGGTTCAATTTATATAATTAGCTTCAATTTCTGATAATTAGCTGCAAGTGCTGTAATTATGTTCAACTTCTAGTAATTAGGTTCAATTTCTGTTAACTAAGTTTAACTTCAGAAAATTAGCTCCAATTTCTGATAATTAGCCTCGATTTCTAATAATTAGTTACAATTTCAAATAATTAGCTTCAATTTCTGATAATTAGCCTCAATTTCTAATAATTAGTTACAATTTCAAATAATTAGCTTCAATTTCAGATAATTAGCTTCAATAGCTGATAATTAGATTCAATTTCAGGTAATTACCTTCAACTTGTGATAATTAGCTTCAATTTCTGATAATTAGCTTCAAGTGTGGCAATTAGGTTCAACTTCTGATAATTAGGTTCAATTTACATAATTAGCTTCAATTTTTGATAATTAAGTTTAACTTCAGATAATTAGCTTCAATTTCTTATAATTAGCCTCAATTTCTAATAATTAGCTACAATTTCAGATAATTAGCTTCAATTTCTGATAATTAGCTTCAATTTCTGATAATTAGCTTCAAGAGGTTCAACTTCTGATAATTAGGTTCAATTTATATAATTAGCTTCAATTTCTGATAATTAGCTTCAAGAGTGATAATTAGGTTCAACTTCTGATAATTAGGTTCAATTTATATAATTAGCTTCAATTTCTGATAATTAGCTTCAATTTCTGATAATTAGGTGCAATCTCTAAGAATTGGACACAGTTTCTTATAATTGGTTCAGTTTCTGATGATTGCTTCAATTTCCGATAATTAGGTTTAACGTTTGATAATTGGATCAATTTCTGATAATTAGCTTATTTCAGATAATTAGCTTCAATAGCTGATAATTAGATTCAATTTCAGGTAATTACCTTCAACTTGTGATAATTAGGTTCAACCTCTGATAATTAGGTTCAATTTATATAATTAGCTTCAATTTCTGATAATTAGCTGCAAGTGTGGTAATTAGGTTCAACTTCTAATAATTAGGTTCAATTTACATAATTAGCTTCAATTTCTGATAACTAAGTTTAACTTCAGAAAATTAGCTTCAATTTCTGATAATTAGCCTCAATTTTTAATAATTAGTTTAACTTCAATAATTCTAATATATTAGCTTCAATTTCAATAGCTGATAATTAGCTTCAATTTCTAGATAATTAGCTTCAAGTTCTGATAATAATTAGGTTCAATTTCTGATAATTAGGTTCAATTTCTGATAATTAGCTTCAATTTCTGATAATTAAGTTTAACTTCAATAATTAGCTACAACTTCTGATAATTAGGTTCAATTTATATAATTAACTTCAATTTCTGATAATTAGCTTCAAGAGTGATAATTAAGTTTAACTTCAGATAATTAGCTTCAATTTCTTATAATTAGCCTCAATTTCTAATAATTAGCTACAACTTCAGATAATTAGCTTCAATTTCTGATAATTAGCTTCAAGTGTGGCAATTAGGTTCAACTTCTGATAATTAGGTTCAATTTACATAATTAGCTTCAATTTCTGATAATTAGCTTCAAGAGTGATAATTAGGTTCAACTTCTGATAATTAGGTTCAATTTATATAATTAGCTTCAATTTTTGATAATTAAGTTTAACTTCAGATAATTAGCTTCAATTTCTTATAATTAGCCTCAATTTCTAATAATTAGCTACAATTTCAGATGATTAGCTTCAATTTCAGATAATTAGCTTCAATAGCTGATAATTAGATTCAATTTCAGGTAATTACCTTCAACTTGTGATAATTAGCTTCAATTTCTGATAATTAGGTTCAATTTACATATTTAGCTTCAATGTTTGATAATTAAGTTTAACTTCAAGTAATTAGCTTCAATTTCTTATAATTAGCCTCAATTTCTAATAATTAGCTACAGTTTCACGGTTATTTCCAGATGGGTAGTAGTACCTCAATTCCCAGTCTTCAATATTCCTAAGCAAAACTCCAAAGGAAAAATTGAATTTAAACTGCCATCTTTGAAGTTTGAAAATAATTTTTACCAGATCCTTGATCTGAGGCACGCTGTCTATTCGGAAATTGTACCTATTTTGGATCCCAGAGGAAACAAAGTAGCGGGTCCTAATTCTACTCTAATTTTCTCTATAAATTTGGGCTGAGTCCTCGGGGAGATCCTTTATAATACTCCTAGTCAGCTTGGGAGCGTCCTCTGTTGGGAGATTTGAAAAGTGGGTTTGTCTCAAGGTCTTAGGGTCCTGAATTTTTGGGGCTTCCCGGTGAGTTCTGAGATGTCCCTGGTAGCCATTATGGGTCTTGTATTTGAACCCACACTTCCTGCATTCATAGGAGGCGCCCTCGTTTTGATGAAATTTCCTAAAATGCCTGGTGGAATTATGTTTTTCTGTAAAGACTTTCTCACACCTAGGACAAGGATACACCGGCTTTGAGGAAAGTTCCCGTTTGTTGTAATTTCGAAGTTGTATTAAAGTGGGGAAAGTTTCTTTGCAAGTATGACAATAAGGGACAGAAGTTCTAACAGGGGCAGGTTCTTGAGGAAGGGATTGGGTATACGTCCAGAATTCGTCGGTCCCAATGACTTCTTTTCCATCCCACTCAGTTTTCATTAGCTGTACGGCTTTATCTCTGAGGGACTTGGTCACCTGGGGGTCATTTCTCCAGATTCCTGTATCAATAGCAGCATTAAGTTTAGAAATTGCAGACATGATTCCTTAGGTTAAACTTTCTTATACTTCAAGTTTACAGTCTATAATATGCTTTTATTAACTTCGTCGCTTTTATATACTTTAGAGTTTTATGTATCCTTGCTTTTATGGATTTTGTGTTGACTTGCTCGACAGATGCCCAATGTGAATGTACTGACATTGAGAAAAAAGTTACCACAATCGGGCATGGGGCGATTTCTAGTGGCAACTAAGAGGCTGACTGAAGGCGCTCGCTTTAAAATTACACATAAAGTAAGTATTTACGTTTGATTCGTTATTACTTCCACTAGGTGACTGACGCATTTGTTTGCGCAAGTTGCCAGAATGTTTTTGCCAGGCAGATTTAATTTGTATAAAAACGTAGAGTTTAGAGCATCAAATTCGAGCCCCCCCCCCCAAAGCGAGACCAAGTTTGACATAAGGCATTACTTACTTTAAGTTAAAACATATATTAGTTAACAATGTCAATGGGCGGCCATCGTGTGTCGAGCACCTCTCAGGCTATTTAGACTTGGAAGGGTACGGTGTTCACTTTACGGTGTTCACGTTCTTTCTATCATTCACTCTTGCCCGAATGAATCCTTGTCACAGCCTTTCAGTTTTAGGTTTTGTAAGGGAAGCAGGTGTAGGAAAGATTGATAAGCCTGTAACGGGAGTTCAGCTGATGGCCCTGTCGTGTACTGGGTTAGCATGTCTGCTCCGGAGTCAGAAGGGCCGTGGTTCGAAATAATATCCCGGCCGGGCCAGTTCTTTACTTTCAGGTGAGTGAAAAGCTGAACAATTTAAGTATTAATTTGTATTAAATTATATGTTAAATGTAGTAAATGAAATGTATAAACTGTATTAATTTCAGTTTTAGTTTCTCATTTCTCATTAATGTTTCACTAACAGTGGGACAATTTCCTGGTCTTAATTTTTGCAAAAGCAGAGGTATGTAGCTTAGAGTCTTTCTGTCTTCTTTCTTCACGAAACCATTAGATCCCTGTACTTGGGAGCTTTTCAATTACACCAACCTGAAGCGGTTTCTGTGCTGCCCCTGATAAAGGTTGTTTTTCATTTTGCCAGTCAGATGGCACTATGGAAAACCATTTCTTGGCAATGACAATTTGGGCCCTTAGAAATCGGGTTGTTTCCTCGCGGGCCTGTTACTTTGGCTTACATTTTCAGTTTTACCTGGAAGTGGATTGGAATATTGCAAATAAATTCCGCTGGTGGGCGTCGAACAAAACGGGGTTGAGATTAGAGCAAAACTTGAGCCAGGGTTAAAACCCGAAGCCGAGTTCGTTTCGCTTTACTATCGGTTCTCCTCGAAGACCTTTGCTTCCTCGACATTTCTGGATTTGATTCCGTTAAATTTAGAGTTTAGAAATTCATTTTGGGGGAGGGGTGAATAAACTTTTGCCCCAACTTTCTTGGCTCGGTTTCATTTTTTGCATGAATGTACACCATGTGCGTGGTCAAAACATACTTGGTCCTTGATTCTTAGCTGGCTCTCAGCAGCTCGCTAGTCACCCGACAATTAGTCCGACCCCCCACTTTTTGTGACACCCACTAAAATACTAAAAAAATTCTCTGCTGTATGGTTCAATAAAAGCATTTACGCTTTGACACAATGAGAGAAGACATATTGGGTAAAATACACATGACATCAGCTTTGCTGTAGCTCTAACGGTTAGAGAGCAATACTATCCTAAACTTGAAGAATCGTCAATTTGGAAATTTTGACCGCTGAATCAAAAAATTTAATACTGGCGCAACCCCTGAAGCTGAAATTTGGTGTGAACATACAACCCATATGTCTACAAAATTGTGCCAAATAAAAAGGACTTCTGCCCAGCCAATTGTTTTAAAGGAGCACTGATTTGAAGGTTTCGACCTTCACTTTGCACTAGTTTAAAAGTCGTGATTATGTTGAGAAAACGATTGTATCGGGTAGAACTAATTTATTTACATGTACTTTGTTGCTTATCAGCTCTGTACGTCGTACGGTTGTTTTCGTTTCGCGTGGGAGGCTGTAAGAGCGCTACAAGAATGTAGCGCTCCGGCAATTGAGTTGGCATTCAACTGAATACTCATAATATCAGCCATGCATTTATTTATGACGGAAACAGGGTAAAATTTATGTTTTTTGGCAGAATCAAATAGGCTACAAATCAGTGCAATTTGAGCCAAATCTGTCGGCGTTGTCACCTTGAGATACTTTTTGAACCTGACCAAAGTTGGCATTTTTTCATGTATTAAGTGGAATAACACAATAATGCCTAGGCAAACTTCCATCATATTTGGCACAATTTTGTAGACCTATGGATTGTATGTTCACACCAAATTCCAGATTCCGGGGTCGCTCCAGAGTTAAATATTTTGATTCGGCGGCCAAAATTGTCCAAATTTCCGACGATTTTTCAAGTTTAGGATAGCATTGCTCTTTAACCGTTTGGACTACAGCAAAGCGAATGCTATGTATATATTGCCACCATTGTGCCAAGCCGTAGATGTTTTCATTGAACCAAACAGGAAAGAGAAATTATTTAGTATTTATAGTGGATGTCACAAAAAGTGGGGGTCCGCCCAGGTCTCGGGTGGCTATGTAGCGAGCTACTGAGAGACAGCTAAGAACCATGTAAATTCTCCACCTGGGGCATAATTTCTAATTCAGCCAATTATAATATACTCTGCAACGACAGCTCAATACCAAATTTGTTTGCCAACAAACAGTTTAAGCAGTATTATGTAGCTAAAACGTATAACAAAATTGTTTTTGAATAACAGAAAATAATAGAGGTGAGAGACACCTGAGCCTGCCGAGGATACCGGGTCTCACATATTTCAACCCACTTTGCAAAGTTACTATTTTATTGTCCCAGACATATACAAGCTTTGCAACTTATCTTGGAATTGGCTTGAATATGAATATGATACTTACATGCCTCGTAGTTACAATTTTAGTTCAAAGTAAGTTTAAACAGGACTTGGGTTGCTAATGTTTATAGATGGCAGGTACATGCCTAATCTTTTGCCTGTTGTGCATGCGCAGGCACTTTATGATTTTTAGTTCTTGCAGTTGCCGAAATTGTTCAAACCTGAAATTGGTAGAAGAAAGTAAAATAGTGACACCTCGTTTCCTGATAGAGAGAGGAGGGGATACCTATACTTAATATCAAGAGTACATAATATAAGAGTGTGCCACTAGGCACACTCTATGTCATGAGAGCAAAAACTATGCTCTGCTCGCTAACGGACCCGCAAATCAGGCCCTAGTGACCCCCCCCCTACAAATTAGTACCTAGTCGAAACGGGGGCACGCTCACTCGCTCTATGTTTATGGTGCTTAAGCTCGAAAACACAAGCAGTCCGCGCGCGAATTTTGTGCCTGCTACAAGCTTTAGAACACAAACATTGCGTACAAAATTCTTTGAAGTGAAGTGTCTAATTTGCGGGGGGGATGGGCCGTTAGCGAGGAGAGCATAGTTTTTGTTTTGATAACAGAGAGTGTGCACTCTTATATTATGTACTCTTGTTAATATACATATACAATTTATCACATCTGCAATGTTGCAGCATTTTTCTTCAAAGTGCAGATCGAAGAAGAGAGAAACATCAAAGTAATTTAGAATCAAAATAAGACAACGAGTCGGACTTTCTTCCGTTTACGTACACCTGTAAACTAAAATTCGTGAAACTTTACAGATTGAGCTGAAATTTGGTGTGGATGCATTTGAGCTCATTTCTAACCTATCTACTAAAAAAGGATTTAATTCTCATCGATCCACTTACAAAAATCTGAACGACTTTAAATTAAAATTGATTTTTTAAGTATTGCCAAGAGTACATAATAACTAAGAGTGTGACAAGCGTCACACTCTTAGTTATTAGGCTGCAGACATCATCTGCACACTAACGGCCGGCCCCTCCACAACTGAGTACCAGGTACACAATTGTGTACCAGCACTCGCTTGTATGTTTACATGTTGAAGCCAAAAACATTCTATCAGCAGCTGGCTACTTTTGAGCTTCAACATGTAAACATACAAGCGAGTGCTGGTACACAATTGTGTACCTGGTACTCAGGTGTGGGGGGGGGTCACCAGGTACTCAGTTGTGGGGGGTAGGCCGTTATTGTGCAGATGATGTCTGCAGCCTAATAACTAAGAGTGTGACGCTTGTCACACTCTTAGTTATTATGTACTCTTGGTATTGCTAGGGTAGCCAAGGGGAACTAAAACTTTTTAGATTTTACTGCTGATTTGGTAAACAGTATTTTTAGGCTGAACATGATTCTGAAATCGTTTTTGATCTAGCTTTTCGCTAGCTAAATGTAACCTTAAAACTTAGCGTCTACGTCACTAGCTTGTATACTACCTTAACGAAATACTAGATCCAAGTACAGTTTCAGAGTCATGTTCAGCGACCCTAAGAAGCCTATATACAACTTTTCAGCAAACTCGATGCCAAAATGATTTGGTTCCCCTTGCCCCCCCCCCGAAAAACCTAAAACTTGTTAGTGTTCGTTCAGAAGTTTGAAATGCACCCATATCCTCTTTGAGCTCAAGCGGTGAAGTTTTGTGAATTTTAGAGCCACACAGAAGAGTCATGGCTTACAATCCAATGGCGTAAAGCTCGAAATGTTTAGGTTTGGTTTGGTCAGTGCTGTTCAGTTGGAATTGCAAAATAAAGATTTAAATAAAATTAGTAATTGCAGCATAACAGTACATAGGAGCTCCCTGTATTTGCTTCAGATTGTGTATCAGGTCTCCTTGGGAGAGGCGAGTCCTGTGTCGATCACCTGGACTGTGTCAGCAGTTACTGCTACAAGAACAAATGTGCACCAGACTTCCAAGAGGTTGGTGTTGTGCCAAACGGGGAGTTCTGTGTCACTGAGATCGACTGTGAAAGTACCCATTGCTACAACAACGAATGTGCGCCTTGAAGAATCTCAACTCCTGAACTCTCTTGTGGCAACCTTCAAAACTGCAGTTCATAATGCTGCATCAACAATAATTAAAATAGTCAATGCTAGTTTCAGCTGTTAGTTTCATTAAGTTTAATATTTTGTGATAACAGGTAAAAATCCTATACCTATAATCGAATACATGACAACTACACCAGTTTATCCCTCTAAGCTGAACGCATTCTAAATACTGATATGCTGTGGAATTAGATGAGTGATTTAAGTTTTGAAGAAGTCTCGTGAATGTAGAGAAACGATGCCCGATCTTAATTCTACGTTTTTAAAGCGACAAAGAACGATATTAAATGCAAAATTTAGAATTATAATTATCACCATGGCTGGATTAACTATGATGACGAAGGAACCTGGCAAATAGTTTGAACCATATACTATCAGAAAATGAGGAATCGCATTTATGGCAAACGTGCATATAATTGGAGACGATAACGTATGGGTGACCCGAACCTGCCTTATTCTCAACTGCGTTGAGGCATTCGATATTAATGTTTTGCCAGAAGAGGTATGTGTTGCCACGACGACAGCACAGTATATGAGGACGCTGAAAAGGCTACCGAACCATTGGAAACTCTGCCAAAAATTGGGCGCAAGCGTGTAGTCTGTTAAGCAGTATTTTGTCATGGTTATTTGATATTGTTGCAGACTGGTGACTGTAAGGCTGAGGCCAGTTAATGCCGCCCCAATTACGGCACCTGAACACGTACAAATAGCAAGCGCTTTCATTGTAAACCATTGGTAAATTCGAATACTGCAGCAGGCAATCACCGTGTCTGGCGAATTGCTGCTGCAAATGTCGCAAATCTGTAGTAAGAGTCTGCAACGGTCAATTCCGGGTATGACACTGTCCTGTTATGGTACTAATTTTCAGTTCTGAGTCACTCATGTGTTTTGTTCATGACAGTCATGCGTTCAGTTATGGCACTAATAATTATTTTAGTTATTCACTACTCACTGACAATACAGGAGGCAAAATTTAAAACTTATCCAATGGAGTCGTGTGATTTTCGTGATGAAAATTCGCACTACTGCACAGGCACATTTTCTTGGTTTGAGCTAAAACGTCTGCAGTTGCGAGAAAACTCAATGCAAAGTTGCGAGATTCCGTGTCAACGCACATTTGGCAGAATTTCTGGAGCATTAAGACCTGTCGAGCCATATCCCACGTCTTTTATGTCATGGCACAAAAAGAAGTATTGGCCGAATCTACTGTTTTGAGAAATCGATGTTCAAAGATTTTTGGTCTATATTTAGCCATTGTGTCAGAAAAGTTTTGCTAATTCAGCTTAAATTTGTTAGTTACACTGTAGTTTTGTACTAACTATAAGCTTTAAAATCATGTACAGTCCTGGTCAGAAATAACTTTCTTCGCCAAGGCGAATACGAAGGCCCTACGCGAATTTGCGAATGTAGTTTTACATAACTTTCGTGAAGGTCGGCTTGAATTTTCCTTCGTAACACAGCAGGATGTGATTGAATACTTGTCAAAAGCTTAAGCTTAAACTTGCTTTTATTGCACAGCTGTCTGTCCAAAGCTCTATACTACACAGAGGTAAAACTGACCATTTGGCAGTTGGCTACTAGCAGTTAAGTTAAAGCAGCAGGCACCTTGCTGTTTGTTTTGACAGCTGTCAGAAAAACTGCGAATGCACAAAGGACTCTGCATTCGCACCTTCGCGAACATTCATCAGAATGTTTGGTGTCGAAAGTCTTCGCGAAAGTGCGAATATTCGCGAAAACAGGAAACTTATTTCTGACCAGGACTGTATAAAGCTCTAAGCGTTTCAAAAACTCACCACTGCACAAATAGACATCATCACTTAAAAGATTACTTAAGTTTACTAAAACCTCCTTAAAATATACCGTGTGGACAATGAAATATGAAAACGTCAGCGAGACCCGAGAAAATCAAGAAAATGGACCCCGCCTTTAGCTGGCAAGTAATGCGAGTGCCATAACAGAACTGTCGAGTGCCATAACTGAGTTTTTGAGTTTTATAACAGGACTAGTGTCATAACAAGTCTTAGTTTCATAACTGCACGGTTTTTGTGCCATCTGGACGGAGCCTCTGCAACAGCTAGAAAAGAAAAAATTATTTTTTGAAATAGTTTTCGTAAAAGAATGACAGCTATTATCACAGTATTGCTGCCCACCATTAGGCAACCTTCCACTGTGTAAACTAACTGCAAAATAAACGTTTCAGTCCACAGAGTCATGTCCTGAAAAAAATGATTATACAATTCAATTTCAATAAGGCTTGGACGACAGGATACTTTTGTGTCTGTTTCGAGCTTTAACATAGCGGGCAAATTTCTTTGAAGAGTCCAATTTGTGGGAGGTCAGTCGTTAGCGTGCAGTAGATGTGCCACACTAATAATAAATAGAGTATACCAGCTATCATATGCAGTCTTGGCAAAACTAATCGGGGCCAAACTATACACATAGAGTCATATACATATACCATAGAGTAGTCCGTACACGCTAAAGCTACACTAAACATACAACCATGCCGTTATATGAGGAAAAGATATGAGAGGTTTGAAAAGGAGTGACAAACCATTTCTGAACCCTTACACAATCCTCATCGACCAACAACTATGTCTTATTCTTTTAATTCAAGTTTTTAGCACTCTTAAATATTTAAGTTTTTCAGTACTATTTCAAGTTTTGTTATCGAAGTTCAGTCCAAGTTGTGTTAGCGTCTACTAACGAAACTGAACGTGGGTACATCAGCCAAATTTAGGTTTCTTTTTCATCCTGGCAATTCCAAGACTTCATCCTCTTCCTCTTCCTCGTCCAGCCACGTCAGTTCTAGATGGCGAGGATTTTTGGGGGCCCTGATGAAAGGAACGTTCTCCACGTCGGCATGCCGGCGTTTTCTAGCCACAGCTGGCAGTTCAGGCAAACTGACTTGTGCGTGTCTGCCAGCTAAGGTGCCGCTGCTGGTGGATGGGGGTGCTTGCGGCGATATTAGGTTGTTAAAATCCTCTTTGTTGGCGCCTTCGGCCAATGAATACCATGCCGCAAACTTTAATTTCACTATATTCACTTCCAGTTCCCTAACTATCCCTAAAACAATTAAAACCGTAAGAGCAGACAATTTACTGCCAACTGCTCAAATTAATCTTTTCAACTTACAGAAATAGATTATTTCCGTTTGAAAGTGCTTCGAGCGCCTGTGTGTTGCACTCAAACTACAATGACGAAGCATAGGTAACCAAGAGAATGCACGACCTCAAAAGATATTTATGGTCACTGATCAGTAATTGCGTACCTTTTCTGCCCACCATTATTAAGCATACTCCGCAGCATCCCCTGCCAGAGCATTTGCAGAAGTTGATGATTTCGACTTCATCGTACATAGTTCTGAAATGATAGGACATCAGTTTCTTGAACTTGTCCACGACCGCATCGCTTATAGAAGTAAGG
This sequence comes from Trissonchulus latispiculum, assembly GCA_030248195.1. NCBI lineage: Eukaryota > Metazoa > Nematoda > Enoplea > Enoplida > Ironidae > Trissonchulus > Trissonchulus latispiculum. The sequence continues at coordinate 24,310 of JASAND010003394.1, read as the reverse complement.
CCCAGGTGTTTCAAGAATAGGGCTACTTTACATGCCTGGGAAGATCGCTCGATGGTGTGGACTACAAAGTCCTTATCCAATTTCTCAGCGATCTGCTGCTCCATATAGTAGGTGGTGAATGTTCTGGCAGCCAATCTGATCTATTAAAACAAATTAGGTGCGTGATAATAGATGATTAAGCTTAGCCTATTGAAACTGCGGTTTTAAAAAGATTTAGCAGCTGTTCTAGCATACCCTGTCAATTTCACAAAAGAAATAGCAGTTGTCCCAACTAGGCTGAGCTAATGAGCTGTTCCAATTAAAATTGAAAAAGTGTTTTTGACTCCTCAGTAGAAACGCTCACAGTTTTCTAGGCTGTAGATGGCTACTGCTAAGAAAAACAGCAGATACTTTTAAAGGACTGCAACGACAGTGAAAAGAAGACCAATTTAATCTGTTTAACAATGATGTTTGATAGATATTAAAATGTGCAAATTACACAACGTTCTGCAGCAAAGAATGGTTATGATATGATATGGCATGATTTGATTAAATAATGATATTGAACTGAGAATTTGTTGACTTATTTATAACACGTAGTGTAACTACTATCTGCATATTGCAGAGTGAATAGTGAAGAAAATTCTGTGAAAGTGTTCTGTGAATAGAACAGTGGTGACTGCTTATCTCTTAATTGAAGAGATAGTTTCGGACAACGTCATTAGTTCTCTTTATTCGCACAAATAAATTTAGCACTGTGTGAAATTCACTGCAGGTTCAAAAAGTTAATAAAGTAAAATCTGAAATAAACACTGAAAAAGTTTATATATATATTTTTTCAAACGTGTAGAAGTTTAAAAACAAAACTAAAGTTTAATTAAAGCAATAATTCATAACAGTCAAGTTTTGAGTTTAAACCCACTATCTAATGTTAAAATTACTTCATGGGTTAAAGTTTTTGAGGATTAGAAATGGCTGAAAATGCGATCTTTGCCATAAATCTAAAAACCGTTTTTGGGGAAAAGTTCTGAGTCCTGAGTCCGGAGTCCTGAGGGGATCCCAGAGGTGCCCCCATCAAAAACGTTGGGGCTTCCACCATAATCTCCATTGCCCCTTACAACTATGGTACCCCTCAGGTTTCGGGGTTCGACCTCCACTTCCAAAATTTTAAAATTTTCTAAATACCTAGATTAGAAAGCAGAGCTGCCCCATGCACAAGATCAGAATATGGAACCTCAACAAGCACTCGCTCCTTCTTTAATCCAGTCTCTAACGTCTGTGCCTGTCAATCAAAAACAATGAATGTTTTTCAGCAAAGCGTTAAGCAAACAAAACAGCTTGATAGGCCTCTGAAATAATTTATTGAGAATTAGAAACTGCTAAAAGTTGACGTAATTTAAAAACAGCTTCACGAAAAAAATTGTCATTGATTTCTAACGAGATTTCTAAAGTACAAAATGAAGATAGACTAATTTTAGTTGGAAGTTTCGGACAAATTTCGAGAAGCTGCGAAATCTAAAACACTGTTCACAACGAAACTGTTCGTTTTAATGAAAATAAATTTCTATTATAATGAAAATGACTCATTCTAAATAGAATTATAAACGTAAGCGCTAAATTCAGTTAAAATGAGTCCATTTTGGTGCCACTTTAAAATTGACGGACGAATAAGATGTTGACATTTAGCTCCAGCTTTTCCGTCCGTCTATACGTCCGCCCTCACTTACTGTAGTTAGCATAATTTTCAATAAAAGTGGCTGATTGCATACAGATTTTGTGCTAACATCTTAGTTTTTAAATGTAATACTAACTATCTGTAATACTAACGTGTCGTGATAACTTTATTGTGTTTCTTCTGTGTATAATCACAGGTGCAGGCAGCCTTGTGATTGATATAGTTATTAGACTGTGCTTAGGTGTGCAAATTAGCTTGAGCTGATATAAGGCACTGTTTTGTCAGTTCATATGATTCTGCGGTGAAGCAAAGTCTGTTGTCTAGTGTATAGCCGTAGCCTACTTATCTAGTGCTAACAACTTAGTTTTTTAATGTACCTCGTGGACAACGTATCATCAGTTCGCTGCAGTACTGCAACAAAATTAAGACTGAATAATCGCGGATTGGAGCTAAACATCTGGTAAAAATACCAGTAAATTCCACCTATCCAATGCAAGCAAGTAAGCAATGACCAATTGACGGCCAACCAACAGCAAGTGCCAAATCACCGGCCAGTTGGTCGGCCACCGGCCAAGGGCCTACGCATCGGCCAGCGGCCAATTGGCTGGCCAAACTCCGTCCCATCCAAGCCAAGCCAACAATCCTGTTGAAAAAAACTGTTGAGCAGAGTAAAAGAAAAGCGAGTTCCACTTGAACACAGGACAGTAATATTGCATATATTGACAGCAGTATTGAAAGGTAATGAATTTCTATAGTGGATAAAATCTCATTTTTATCTTACATGTTTTTATTCTTATGAGCTTCTTAATAGCTGTCTGATTATGACAAAAACTGTAGCTTTGAACAATATTTGACTGTCAGTTGATTGTCAGATTAGTTTAACGAATCTGTTCATATAGGCAATTTTTGCATGGTAAAGCTGCATCCTGCTCCACTATTGATTCTACTGCTTTGGTTTTGCCGCATGAGTTGCGTACCTTTGATATGGATAACATTGCGTAAAGTTGTACAAATCTATCACTATCTGGAAAATTTCTTAAGTCCTACATACATACGTCAAGTCACAGTGTTGTATAAAGAGCATACGGTGGTGCCGCTTACCACTGGTCACCATGTGCTTTAGATAAAATCGAGCAAAAATGAATCTGATTGAACAGTTCGCCTGTCCGAGACATCGGGGCATGACATCGGGGGATGGAATCTCATTAAACGTAGAAGGCATCTAACCAACAATAAAGTAAGAATCATTTCAACTTGTTTTCATATATAAGTTAAAACCTGCAATTTGCATTTGGAATTTACTAAAACAGTTTATGTCTTTGCAGTGTCATTAAAGGTTCACTCAAGAGATTTGATTATTGCAAGGCATGCGAACCAACCAAACTTTACGAATGGGTACTGAGCGCAGTAGGAAACGTCGGCCTGGAGGAGAGGTATGTTCCAGTCCACTGAGCCTAAGTGAAACTTATCGAACAAAGTAATAGACTGCCGATGAAAGGGCAGAATCTAAAAAGGTACCGAAAATTTTGCTGACTTATACACGCTCAAAAATACTACTCCATTTAGAGCGCTCCTCTATTAAAGCCCTGCTTACCAAATGTACAGTTCTAATAAAACCTAAACCAAGAAGTCTCAAGTGTTTATTCCCAGTTATCATACACTTTATTATTGGTCAGCTCAATATCACGTGGTAAATACTGATATGCTGCTTGTAACTAGATGAGTGACTTAATTTTTGAAGAAGTCTGGTGAGTCTTCACTGTTGCAAACAGAGAAAAGATGGCTGACCGTAATTCTTCGTTTTTAAAGCAACAAAGAATGATGTTAAATGAAAAATTTAAGTTTATCATTATCACCATGGCTGGAATAAGTAAGCTGACGGTGGAGCCTGGGAAATAGTTGGAGCCATATACTATCAGAAAATGAGGAACCGTATTTATGGCAAAGGTGCATGCAATTAGCAACAACAACGTATAGGCGACGCGAACCTGCCTTCTTCTCAACTGCGTTGTGGCGTTCGATATCGATGTCTTACCAAAATAGATGTGTTGTAGAGGCCTGCATTACGGCCCGCGGCCCGGCCCGGCCGCGTATTTAGAAAGTGCACATCTGCTACGCGCATTGGAAAGTGCACAGCGTGTACGCGCACTATTTTAGAAAATGCACATCTCCTACGCGCATTGGAAAGTGCACAGCGTCTACGCGCATGGTATTAGAAAGTGCACAGCGTCTACGCGCAGCATTTTATTAGGCGCATTTAGCCATTCAGGTATAAATATAGATGGATAAAATATATTTTGCATGACGGTAGTTTGTCGTTACTTCTATAATACTGATATAAATAGATACGTACATAATTCATTCATATCTTCACTACAACCCACAGCTGAAGATCAATGCAAGAATTAATGTTGATTTCATTTCATAAATTAAATTTGGTTTATAATTGTATCAACTAATTTTAGTAATGCTTTGAAGATGCAGTACGATCAGCAGGATAACTATTCATTATAATAGTTCGACTGAGATACAAAATTAAATCAAATTATATAACAAAATTTCTTGAAAAACCAGAAATTTTGTAATGATTAATTATAGCCATTATTGTATTCAATTGGTTATTTATCATTTGAGGAACCTTAATAAAAATTCTTAAATAAATGCTAACTTTCTTAAAAATTTCTTTCTCAAGTGCTAATCTTTCTTGTGCTTCTAATATTTTATGTTTGTTTCTAATAAATAAATTAGAATATTGGGAATTTTAAATGCTAGCTCAAATCTTTAAATTGGGCAAAGGTAATTAAAATTAATTTTAAGTTAATTTTAGAAATTTCATTGAATTAAATTGAAATTATATAATAGCTTCCTTTTCAATATAATATAATTTATTAAATAGAAATTAAATTGAAATTAATCTAAATTTTCCAGGTTAACTTGATTTTTGTAAACTTTTCTTGAAACTTTTTTTGAAAGAAAGATTTCACGATTGGCTTGTGTCGGTGTGGTTGAGCTCTGAGATAAAATTTCGACAATTTCAATTGTTATTTTTTAATTTTTTACTTAGCAGTAAAACATAAGATATCAGAAAGCTAGGTAATAAGATTAGAAATTAGCACTGATTTAAAATGAAGCTAAATTCTTTAATTTAATGTTTTCTTAAAGGTGGAAACCTAATGTGATTAGAAGTTTTGATTTAATTGAACTTTTTAGCCTTTTAGAAAAATTTTTTATTAGCCTTTGTCCAATATCCAATGCATTGATTGCTGCATATGATTATAAATCTATGATATAAAGAATAACTTTTAATTAATATGACCATGTATCTTTTCCTGCTTTGGGCTCTGACATAAAATTGTCAACGATTTAATTTATGCATTTTTACTTAGAAATGAAATCATAAAATATTAGAAACATAAGAAAGACTAGAAGTTGGAATTTATTAAAGAATATTTCTTTATTAAGATTTACCAGATGCGAAATAAGCAGTTGAATAAAACAATGAGTATCAATGAAATTCATTATCTAGAAAATTTTATTAGTATATATTTAATGCGAAATTATCAATTGAACACAATAATGACTAATTAATCATTACAAAATTTCTGGTTTTTCAAGAAATTTTGTTATATAATTTGATTTAATTTTGTATCTCAGTCGAACTATTATAATGAATAATTATCCTGCTGATCATACTGCATCTTCAAAGCATTACTAAAATTAGTTGATACAATTATAAACCAAATTTAATTTATGAAATGAAATCAACATTAATTCTTGCATTGATCTTCAGCTGTGGGTTGTAGTGAAGATATGAATGAATTATGTACGCATCAATTTATATCAGTATTATAGAAGTAACGACAAACTACCGTCATGAAAAATATATTTTATCTATCTACATTTATACCTGAATGGCTAAATGCGCCTAATAAAATGCTGCGCGTAGACGCTGTGCACTTTCTAATACCATGCGCGTAGACACTGTGCACTTTCCAATGCGCGTAGGAGATGTGCACTTTCTAAATACGCGGCCCGGCCCAGCCCGGCCCGCGGGCCGGGCCGAGCGGGCCGACGGCCAAAGTTCACGGGCCGGGCTGGGCCACGGGCCGAGTTTCCGGATTGTTCTCATTATTTTTGCGAGATTTTACTAATGAAAAATAACTCAAAAAGTTTACCTTCAAAGATTTTTCTGCTTTTTGATCATATTTCGTACGTATTAACACTTCTTTTCAGGAACTAGTTTCAGCATTTTCATTTCATAAATGTTACTGTGTATTCTATTTAAATTAAATAGTCGATTAAATTGTTAAATAAATGCTGGATATCCTTCAAATTTTAGCGTTATCTGTATAATCAGTAATGCTTATGCTCATTTCTTGATTCGTGAAAAGCTACTCAAAAATTATCGTTTCAGATGTTGTCCAGCACAACCCTGTGGTTCAAAACATTCAAACCAAGCACTTCAAACTGTTTAAATTTGGAAAACGCAATTTAAACTGTTAATTTCAAAAGTTTATGCTCAGAATTAATGTTAAATCTCTCAATTCATTGACGTAATTTTTGCGATTACAACATAGAAACTTCAAACTGAATTTCAATAAACAATTTGGAATTTTTTGAAATTTAGCACTTTCTGAAAAATAAAAAATTTCGCGGGCCGGGCGGGCCGAAAAATTTGAGGGCCGGGCCGAGCGGGCCGAAACCTTTCACGGGCCGGGCCGGGCGGGCCGAGAAAAATTTGTGACGGGCCGGGCCGGGCCGCAAAAATTCGGTCTCGTGCAGGTCTCTAATGTGTTGCCACGACGGCAGCACAGCATATGAGGACGCAGAAAAGGGTGCCGAGACATTGGAGGCTCTGCCAAAAATACATCATATTGCAGCGGGCAGTCTGTTAAGCCGTATCTGGTCATGTTTATTTGATATTGTCCTTGGATCGATAACTGAGTCCTGCTAATTTCGGCTGCAAATGTAGCAAATCCGCAGCAAGAGTCTGCGACAGCCAGACCAAAAATTCTATTTTAGAGACTTTTTTGTTAAAAGATTGCAAAACAAACCTTTCAGTCCAAGGGGTCATGTCCTGAAAATACTGTAAAATGATTATATATACAATTCTATTTCAATAAGTTTTCGATGACAGGAACTGTAATTGAACTCTAAGGAAATGTAATTTTTCAGGCGTTCGGGCTGATTCCTTAATGTAGTTTTCAAGGGAACATAATTTGATCCCTTCCTATGTCTAAATTCACTAAGTTTTTGTAGGTTTTTAAAATCTACTAAAAAACAGTAAAATATTTATAAATATGTTATCAAAGATTTTGGAGACTAACAGAATATTAGCAGTGAATAAAAAACGTGTCAGTTCAGAAAAATCTGGGCCTGAGCAATCGAACTCACGACACACCTGCCAAATTCTGCAGGCTCCCCTTCGAGGTGTAACTTAGTTCGGTGTTTGGACACCCCTATACTGCTGGGCCGTTTTAATTAGCAGAAACAAGGCCTGAGATTCCAGAACAGAGATCTAGTAAATTTCATTCAGCAAATAGATCCGGAAGACCTAACACGAAGCGGAATTCTTTTAGTTTCCTTTTAGTTAGTTTACTTATGTTTTTGAAAACGGATGTGTACGAACTGAATCGTGAAGCTAAATATCCAAAAACGAGAAAATCATTGTTGAAAAGGTGACATATTTTAGATGATCTATGTGTAGTGGTTTAAACAATTTAAAAGAAAAGGTCTAGGTTTTAAAAGTTTGAGGGGCTCTTTTAGTTAGGTTTGTTTACTCAACCAAACGAAAACAATGAAATAAACGCATTTTGTTAGAAGTACTTTATATCAGGTCTACTAGAATAAAGGAGAATCAGGTCCACAGGCAGCGTGAATTTGCCTTCCCCAACAGACGCACTTTGAACCAACTGCGAAATTGTGTTTTCGAGCTTTAGCATGCAAGCGTAGCGCTTAAATTTGTCTGAAGTGACGGGTCCAATTTGTGGAGGTGGGTCAGCCGTTAGCGAAAAGAGTATAGTTTTTGCTCAGATAACAGAGACTAGGTTTTAAGTGTCAAACTCTTACCATTTATGTACTCTTCGTACTACATAGCATTTTATGGCGGTGTCCAAAAAATAGCAAAGAAACCGAACTGAGCGATTTGACTCCGCTGACAAAATAATGCCTTAAAACATAAATGCATTTACCTCACGCGGTTTAGCAGAGAAAAGGAGTGACACACCCATCCTGAACTCTTACATGATCCTCATCGACCAACAAAGCAGTTTACTTCTTTATTTCAAATTTTTAGGTCTTTGAAATATTTAAGTTTTTCAGTACTATTGAAAGTCTTGGTACCGAAGTCGAGTCTAAGATGTGTCAGCGTCTACTAACGAAACTGAACGTGGGCACATCAGCCAAATTTAGGTTTCTTTTTCATCCTCGCAGTTCCAAGACTTCATCCTCTTCCTCGTCCAGCCACTTCACTTCTAGATGGCGAGGGGTTTTGGGGTCCCTGATGACAGGAACGTTCTCCACGTCGGCATGCCGGCGTTTTCTAGACATAGCTGGCAGGTCAGGCAAACTGACTGAGAGGGCAGGGCTCCCAATTGAGGTGCCGCTGGTGGTTGATGGAGGTTGCGGCGACATCAAGTTGGTAAAATCTTTTTTGTTGGCACCTTCCCCCAATGAATACCATGCCGTAGTCTCCAATTTCACTATATTCACCTCCAGATCCCTAACTGTCCCTAAAATTATTAAAACCGTAAGAGCAGACAATTTACTGCCAACTGCTCAAATTAATTATTTTCAACTTACAGAAACAGATTACTTTCGTTTGAAAGTGCTTCGAGCGCCTGTGTGTTGCAGTACAATGGCAAAGCATTGGTAACCAAAAGAATGCACGACCTCAAAAGATGTTTGTGGTCACTGACCAGTAATTGGGTACCTTTTCTGCCCACCATTATTGAGCATACTCCGCAGCATCTACTGCCAGAGCATTTGCAGAAGTCCATGATTTCGGCTTCATCGCACATAGCTCTGAATTGGCCGGACATCAACAGTTTGACCTTGTCCACGACCGCATCGCTTATAGAAGTAAGGCCCAGGCGCTTAAAGAATAATGCTACGTTGCATGCCTGGGAAGATCGCTCAATAGTGTGGACAACAAAGCCCTTATCCAATTTCTCAGCAATCTGTTGCTCCATATATTAATAGGCGCCGAATGTTCTGGCAGCCAGTCTGATCAGGTGCCGGTCAAATCTGTTGAAACAGATCAGGTGGGTGAAAAATAAACGGTGCAGGCTTTTTGATGATATGACAGACTGGCAGTGGTCAAGCACATTTTCCACGCCAAAGCCAGTACACAAATTGGAACTAAAATAGAGTTAAAATTGGCTGTCCAATACATAGAGTTGTCGTAACGCGAAATTCACCGTTTGACATGTGCAGCAACAGGACTTGTAGATGTGGGATGAATCGGCTGCCGGAAGGGTACAAAAGTCGAATTGTCCGGATTTCTACAATTAAAAAAGAATTATCGAGGATTGGATTACAATTGGTAAAAACTGTTTTAATGAAGTTTAATAAAGTTTAATATTAATAAAGTTAATGATTTCTGTGCAATATTTAAAAAGCCGTTAAGACAAATTCAAGGAGTGAGCACGACCCCTGAAGGTGGAGGTGGAGGGAGCAGCCCTCATTCCCCTTCCGCCTCAAGCAAATGTATTATGGCAACTAATAGTGTACAGTGCTGGTTGACCGGTGCGGCCAATTGGCTGGCCAGTGGCCGGCTGCTGGTGAAGCTCGAATTTACTGATTTTACGCGTCAACTGGGTTATAAAGTCTAATTTTTCTGCATAATATCTGCATAATGTGTCCGTCAATTTTAAAGTGACAGCAGAATGGACTCATCTAATTTGAATACACAATTAGTTTTGGCTTTTTAATAGGAATCTTCGAACCTTTATCATTTTTATTTTCAGCACAACAAATTCTAATTAAGCTTAGCCTATTGAAACTGTGGTTTTAAAAAGATTTAGCAGCTGTCATAGAATACCCTGTCAATTCACAAAAGAAATAGCAGTTGTCACAACTAGGCTGAGTTAATGAGCTATTCTCATTAGAATTTTTTAAAGCCACTTCACCCCAGTCGTTAAGCTGGTTAGGGGCAGTGTCAGTAAATTTCAAAATATGGTTGGGGTAGAGGACTGAATAATTGCTTCGAAATGTATCAGGCTATCAGAATGTCCATTACTTCCATCAAGAGTACATAATAATAAGAGTATGCCACTAGGCAAGCTCTATGTTATCAGAACAAAAACTATGCACTGCGCGCTAACGGCCCACCCCCCCCCCGCAAATCAGACCCTAGTGACCTCCCCCCGCAAATCAGTACCTAGTCGAAACGGGGGTACGCTCACTCGCTCTATGTTTATGTGCTTGAGCGCAAAACCACAAGCAATGCGTGCGCGAATTTTGTGCCTGCTTTGAGCTTTAGAACACAAACATAGCGCACAAAATTCTTTGAAGTGAAGGGTCTAATTTGCGGGGGGGATGGGCCGTTAGCGAGCAGGGCATAGTTTTTGGTCTGATAACATAGAGCTTGCCTAGTGGCATACTCTTATTATTATGTACTCTTGCTTCCATTTAATGGAGTTGATGTGGTAGCTCCATCTGATGGGCGGCCACCCCTTGACAATCTCGGTAAATTGCCTATGGTGGGACATTCAGGTTTCCCCTAGAGGAAAGCTATTTGTGACTCCGTGCTGAAGCCGGAGCTGAGATCAGAGTTGATTAATTGCACAGATTGGATACGACGGATCCAAAACTTCGTGATTGTCATCGATGTATGCAGGGAGTACCTTCCCGTCCCTGATCGACTGGTCAAATGAGTTACTGTTCGCGTGCAGAAGATAATTTGTATAGCTACATAACAGTACCTTTACAGATGTAAACTTTAGACTTAGCTGACTAATTCTGTGCTATGGAGATATCCTTCCAGCTGTGAAATGGTTTCACTTCTATCATTAGTTTAAGGAGCACAGTAGAATGCTTAAAGCAATTGCGATACCTTTTAAGTCGTAGTGCGATTCCAGTTTAAGCCATGAAGCCAAAGTCTCGTTCTAAAGTTTTGAAAAATTAAAAAATGTCAAAAACTTAACTTTTTGCGCAACATCTTGCAAGCGTGATAGATCCAATCTCTTCTCGTTAGAATTGATAAAGTGTTTTTGACTTCTCAATAGAAGCGCACAGTTTTCTAGGCTGTAATTTTTAACAGCGCAATCCGAATAAATTACACTGATTTGTAAATAGCTGCTACTACTACCACGGACTACTACGGCAGAAAAAAGGAGACCAATTAGTGTGTATAACAATGACGTTTGATAGATATTTATATGCGCAAATTACACAACGTTCGTTTAGTTCAATATTTTAGTGCAACAAAGAATGATTATGATATGATATGGCATGATATGAATAAATAATGATACTGAACTGAGAATTTGTTAACTCATAGCACGTAGTGTAACTATCCCTCTGTATTGCAGTGTGAACAGTGAAGAGATATCTTTGAAAGTGTTCTGTGAATAGAACAACGTGACAGCTTATCTCTTAAGGACATGGCAAGATAGTTCCGGACAACGTCATTATTTTAGTTCTCCTTATTCGCACAAATAAGTTTAGAACTGTGTGAATTCCACTGAAGATTCGAAGAGCTGATAAAGAAGACTCTGAAATTAACGCTGAAAACAAAGTTTTAATTTATATTTTTAAACGTGTAACAGCAAAAAATTCAAAAAATCAAAACTAAAGTTTAATCAAAGCAAGAATTCCCCCATTGCTGTAAAATGAGCGTCTCCCCTAGCAAAGAAAAATTTTCAGTTGGGATGATTAAAGTTTGTTTCTGTTAAGACAATTAAGACCTATTAATGTTAAGATTCATTTAGACATCTGTATTCAGTCCTGGTTTTTGTACACCATTAGCGATGGCTCGGGTATATGTGGCTTGAACAAAAAATTCTGACTACTCGAAGCTGTCAAGTTAAAGACGAATTAATTTTTATTTGCTGTTAGTTTTGCTATGGCTGCTATCCTAAAAAGAAGCATTTTCAGATAAACAACCTTGGGTACAGTTTATGGGGGATCCTCACCTCCCAGATTTCGGATTTGGGTAGGTCCTCAGAGCCTAATTTGGACCTTCTGCTCCCTTAACCTAAACAGGTGGTACAATCAAGTGGTGAGTTTAAAACCACTGTCTAATGTTAAAATTACTTGATGGGTGAAAGTTTTTCAAGATTAGAAACGGCTGAAAATGCGATTTTTGCCATAAATTTAAAAACAGTTTTGGGGAAGAGTTTTGAGTCCTGAGTCCGGGGTCCTGAAGTGATCCCAGAGGTGCCCCCCTCAAGAACGTTGGGTGCTTCCACCTTAATCTCCGTTGCCCGTTACAACTATGGTACCCCTCAGGTTTCGGGGTTCGACTTCCACTTTTCAAAATTTTAAAATTTTCAAAATACATAGATTAGAAAGCAGAGCTGCCCCATGCACAAGATCAGAATTTGGAACCTCAACAACAAGCACTCGCTCCTTCCTTAATGCAGTCTCTTACGTCTGTGCCTGTCAATCAAAAACAATGAATCCTTTCAGCAAAGCGTTAAGCAGACAACACAGTTTGGTAGACCTCTGAAATAATTTTTTGAGAATTAATAGAAAGGGCTAAAAGTTAACGTCATTTAAAAATAGCTTTAAGGAAAAAATGTCACTGATTTCTAATGAGATTTCTAAAGTACAAAATGAAGAAAGACTAATTTTATTTGGAAGTTTCGGACAAATTTCGAGAAGCTGCGAAATCTACAATATTGTTCGCAATGAAACTATTCGTTGTAATGATAATAAAATTCTATTATAATGAAAATGACTCATTCTAAATAGAATTATAAACTTAAGCGCTAAATCCAGTCAAAATGAGTCCATTTTGGTGCCACCTTAAAATTGACGGACGAATAAGATGTTGACACTTAGCTCCAGCTTTTCGATACGTCCGCCCTCACTAACTGTAGTTAGCATTATTTTCCATAAAACTGGCTGAGTGCATACAAATTTTGTGATAACAACGTAGTTTTTAAATGTATCTGTTTTACCAAGAGTACATAATGAGTGTGACAAGCGTCAAGCTCTTAGTTATTAGGCTTGGGGACATGATCTGCACGATAACGGCTGACTCCCCCCTTCCACAAATTAGACCCATCACTTCAAAGAAATTCGCACGCTATGCTTGTGTGCCGAAGCTCGCAACAGACGCACATTGAACCAACTGACTAGTTGTGTTTTCGAGCTTTATAACGTAGGCGTAGCGTGCGAATTTCTTTGAAGTGATGGGTCTAATTTGTGGTGGGGTCAGCTGTTATCGTGCAGATCATGTCCCCAAACCTAATAACTAGGAGCTTGACGTTTGTCACACTCTTAGTTATTATGTACTCTTGGTAATACCATGAGTACATAATACATAAGAGTATGACAGCTGGCATACTCTATGTATTATCAGCTTGCACATCCTCTGCACGCTAACGGCTGACCCCCCCCCCGCAAATTGGACCCCAGTGACCCGCCCCCGCAAATTAGTACCCAGTCGAAACGGGGGTACGCTCACTCGCTCTATGCTTGTGTGCTAAAGCTCGAAAACACAAGCACTACGTGCGCGAGTTTTGTGTCTGTTTCGAGCTCTAGAACACATTCATAGCGGCTAAAATTCTTGAAGTGAAGGGTCCAATTTGCGGGGGTGGGTCAGCCGTTAGCGTGCAGAGGATGTGTCACGCTTAAAATACATAGAGTATGACTGCTGTCATACTCTTATGTATTATGTACTCTTGGTAATACTAACGTGCTGTGCTAACTTTATTGTGTTTCTTCTGTGTATAATCACAGGTTCAGACAGCCTTGTGACCGATAGTTATCAGACTGTTATAAGTGTGCAAATTAGCTTGAGTTGATATAAGACGCTGTTTTGTCAGTTCATATGATTCTGCTGTGAAACAAAGTCTGTTGCTTCGTGTACAGTCGTAGCCTAATTATCTAGTGCTAACAACTTAGTTTTTAAATGTACCTAGTGGTCAACGTTTAATCAGTTTGCTGCAGTACTGCAACAAAATTAAGACAGAATTATCGCGGATTGGAGCTAAACATTTGGTAAAAAAATACCAGAAAATTCCCCCTGTCCAAGGTATGCCAGCAAGTAAACAATGACCAATTGACGGCCAACCAACTGCCAGTGCCAAACTACCAACCCGTTGGTCGGCCACCGATCAAGGGCCAACGCATGGGTGAGTGACCAATTGGCTGGCCAAACTCCGTCCCAGCCAAGCCAAGCCAACATGCAAAATGCAGCACTATCAATTAGATATCTGTGTTTTGTCCATGTCGAACTCATTCAACATTATAGAACTTAATTCCTAATGTTTTACCGAAATCTTATGATTTCGATTTTTTAATACATATGAAAGAACTAAAACAAATCTATACTGCAATGGTTTTGCACAATGTTATTCAAACTATTTGTACGAAGAACGTAAGAACGTAATTTGCACGTAAGAAGTCGCCTAACATCACCACTCACCAGAAGAAGAAGAAAGCAAAACTCTGCAGAATCCTGTTGCAAAAACAGTTGAGCAGAGTGCAAGAAAACCGAGTTCCACTTGAACACAGGACAGCAATATTGCATATACTGACAGCAGTATTGAAATGTAATGAATTTTTATAGTGGATAAAATCTCATTTTTATCTAATATTTTTTATTCATATGTGCTTCTTGATAGCTGTCAGCTTATGATAAAAACTGTAGCTCTGAAAAATAGCTGGAATATTTGACTGTCAGTCGATTGTTAGATTGGTTTAACGAACCTGTTCATCTAGGCAATTTTTGCACGATAAAACTGTATCCTGCTCCACTATGGATTCAACTGCTTTGGTTTTGCCACTATAGTTGTGTACCTTTGATATGGGTAACATTGTGTAGTGTTGTACAAATCTATCACTATCTGAAAAATCATACATACCGTCAAGTCACAGTGGTGTGTAGAGATACTGTGGTGCCGCTTACCACTGCTCACCATGTCCTACGATAAAATCGAGAAAAATGAATCTCATTGGTCAATTTGCACGGTGTGCAAATAAGAAGTGAATCTCATTAGACGTAGAAGGCACCTGACTAATGATGCAGTAAGATTCGTTTCAACTAGTTTTCATATAAATTAAAACATGCGATTTGCATTTGGAATTTGCTGAAACTGTCCACGTGCCTAATCTGCCCATTTGAGACCATATAGTTATACATTCAATTCTACATTTTATGTTTTTGCAAGACATTGCAAGGCATGCGAACCAACCAAACTTTACGAACGAAACGAACGAAACGACTCTAAACAAGTACCGAAAACTTGCTGAATACGCTAAAAATACTACCTTATTTATAGCAGTCCTTTATTAAAGCCCTATTTACAGAATGTGCAGTTCTAATAAAACCTAAACTAAGAAGTCTCAACGGTTTATTCCCTCTTGCCATACACGTTATTACTGGTCAGCTCAATATCACGTGGTAAATACTGATGTGCTGTATGTAACTAGATGAGTGACTTAATTTTTGAAGAAGTCTGGTGAGTCTTGACTTTTGCAAACAGTGAAATGATGGCCGATCGTAATTCTTCATTTTTAAAGCAACAAAGAACGGTGTTAAATGCAAAATTTAAGTTTATCATTATCACCATGGCTGGAATAAGTATGCTAACGGCGGAGCCTGGCAAATAGTTGGAGCCATATACTATCAGAAAATGAGGAACTGTATTTATGGCAAATGTGCATATAATTAGAGACGATAACGTATAGGTTACGCGAACCTGCCTTATTCTCAACTGCTTTGAGGCATTCGATATTGTTTTGCCAGAATAGGTATGTGTTGCCACGACGGCAGCACAGTATATGAGGACGCTTAAAAGGCTACCGAAACATTGGAAACTCTGCCAGAAATACATCATATTAGGTGTCAGCGTGTAGTCTGTTAAGCAGTATCTGGTCATGTTTATTTGATATTGTTGCAGACTGGTGACTGTAAGGCTGATGCCAGTTAGTGCCGCCCCAACAAAGGCACCTGAACACGTACAGACAGCAAGCGCTTTCGTCGTAAACCATTGGTAAATTCGAATACTGCAGCAGGCAATCAATCTCTCTGTTGAGATAAGCATGAGCATCAGTGTTGCGTAGTATTCTCCAAATATAAATGCTACAACATGCGGTTCCTTAATACAGGACCAGTTGTCTATGATATCTGTTAGTTTCCCTAGGATCGATAACTGTGTCCGCCGAATTCCTGCAGCAAATGTCGCAAATCCGTAGCAAGAGTCAGCGACGGCAAGACCAAAAAGAAAGCAAAATTCTTTTTTCAGAAACTTTTTTCGTAAAAGAATGGCAGCTATTACCACAGTATTGCTGCCTAGCATTAAACAACCTTCCATTGTGTAAACTAACTGCAGAATAAACCTTTCAGCCCAGAGGGTCATGTCCTGAAAATACTGTAAAAGAATTATACAATTCAATTTCAGTACGGTTTGGATGACAGGAAACTATAATCGAAATCTATGGTAACGTTGTAATTTTTCAGGTGTTAGGGCATATACCTTAATTTTGTTTTCAATTGAACATAATCAGAACTCTTCCTATGTCGAAATTTACCAAATTTCTATAAGTTTTTAAAATTTATTAAAACAATAAAAACATTTAGATTTAGTTTGTCGAAAAATTTAGAGAGAACACGGATATTAGCAGTGAATAAAAAACGAAACTAAGATGTCTCAGTACAGCAACTGTGACTGAAAGAAATTGAGCCCGAGGTGGACTGAAGAAATCGAACTCACAACACATTTGCTGAATTCTGCAGTATTGGAAAGAATATTTTACAGTTTCATCACAGTTATATTGTTTTATATGTTAACTGCGTGTGTGTTTTGTGCCACTGCTTGATGAGTTCTTTGGCCCAGATGTACGCAACTATGCAGAACAAGTGTGGCGTGTTTTATAGCATAATTAGAGAACTCTAAGTTGATAGTATTAACTACCGGCAAACTGTCCGGTATTTACCGGTAATTAAATGGCTGTTCGATTGCAGGTAACGCCTCTAGGGTGCAACGCTAGCGAAATTAGAGCCCTAGACTACTTATATACCTTCCCTAATAAAAGAGTAAAAGAGGCATGATCATTTAAAGACTTACGAATTTACTGGAATAGAAGATGAAGTACCATAAACACAATAATAATAATAATAATAATAATGAGACAATATATATTTGAGCCCGCAGGCGACCACTCGGTATCAAAGGCAGACATCAACTGACTAATTAACTGATTTGGCTAATTAACAAAAGGATCAAAACCGAGGTTTCTACACACTAGTGATAAAGAAATCATTCAAAAGATTAGTGAAACACACTTCGCGTAGCGAGTATTTAACAGTAGAGTTGTTAATTCTACAGGTTATGGGCCCAGTCCCGATGTAAATTCCCAGTCACTCGCTATATTTGGGTCCAGGGTTACGTTTCAATATATACAGTTTCGTTAGGGCACCGTCTCGTTAGATCACTGTACATAGAGTGCACACGCTCTGTGTGCACATTTTCACCACCACCAATGAATTGGCCGTTCGTTGCCAGTTGGCCGTTGGCCGTCCAATTGGCCGTTGGCTTTTCGTTGGCCGTTGTTGTGTGTTACGCAATGCTATACTACGTGCCAATGTTTTCATTTATGAAGTTTGCATACTGTAATTTTCTTTTCTTTTTCTATTGACATTAACCTAATTTGCATATTTTCAGTTCCTGTCTAGTTTTTCTTATTCTTGTTGACATTAAAAGTAGTCTTGTGGTAAACTTCAATTTGATAAGTCTGACAGAAATTGTCACAGCCGTTGGCTGTTTTCCGTGGCCGGCCTATTGACGCTGTTTGTTGTCCGTTGGCCGTTTGGCCCGTCGTTGGCCTAGCTTAGACGTATTGATTTTCATATCTACACTTGCAGAGAACTGACTTTCTTCTGCGGTCTTTGTACTGTTTACTTATGTTAAGAGATTGCAAGATAATATGCGGAAGGGTAAACGGCATACTGGCAAAGTAATAAGATTTCGAACACCGACTTGGCCCATTTCTTTATACTATCACTTCAACGTAATGCCCACGTCATCATACGTGTAGCGAAGAATATTATTATTCTATTACACGGACAAAAGTGTTGAAAGCTTCAGGCTTATTTTACCCACGTTTAGCATAATGTATCAACGAATATTATAGTTCCATAATACACACAAAGAAGAGTGAAAGGCTTCAAGCTTAACTGTATACGGAAGGGCAGAACTTTTTAAAACATCCAAGATAACATATTTAGACTGATATTGAAAACAAACTAAATATTAATGCTATTGCTTGTCGGAAAATTACCACAACTATTCAATTAGTGCTGGGTGTTTGCCGGTTCACCCAACGGCCCTCCAACAGTCGAGCAATGCATTAGCCGTCGGCTTTCTTCCGAAAATTTGCCTGACAATTGGCTCCAACTCTATCCGTTTAAAATAAAGAAAAAGCAATGTTTCGGAGTTTGCAGGAAAAATTCCCATCTGGGCTTGAAAACTGCAGGTTAGCCGCCCGTTGGCCGGTCATTGGCCGTTAGCCGTTGGCCGTTGGCTGTTGGCCGGCCTTTGACCGTTGGCCGGCCAAGCCAATTGGCTTGGCCGACGAAAAATCTGGCCAACGCCCAACACTAGCGTAAACTAAGTGCGGCACCACGTTCCGTGCTTCACAGAATCACGTTCTGAAACTACATATTATTGTTTAATTATTTATAATTAATATAATATAACACAGAAAAAATTCACCGGCATGAACGGCTTGTCGCGCCGTTTTCCCTCCTATCAGGTCAGACTTCTTATCGCAGTAAATTCTGGTATTTAATTATCTCATTATTTAATTTTATTGATTATTTTACTATTACCTATGAATATCTTCTATGCAAAACCGTAGCCACAAGCTTTTAATTTCAAAATTCTGGTTTTTGTAAATTCTCGGATTTTCAGATTTTTGGATAGATAACTTGCGATAGAAGCATTTCCAAAGATTGTCACAAAAAGTAAAGCAGTTCAGCTCGACAAGCATTCTGTGTTCACTTGAGTACGAAATCGGTCACTGTCGAGGAAATTTTTAAAAATCCGGAATTTTTCGGATACGAATTATGTGCTTAGAGAGCCTATTACAGTAGCTACATAATATCTGGTGCACTTCATAACCGTCCCACCTCTGGGCAAACGCGCCCACAACGGTAGAGAACAATTAGATAAAGTACTGACGGCAACAGTTCGCACAGATTAATTATTTCTTTTTATCCACGCTAGCACAATTTAATTTTCTTTTGAATGTTGTGCACTCATCACAAAACTGGTTACTAGATAATCCAGACTACGAGAATAGAAAATTCTATTCACTTACACTAAAGGAATGACAGAAAGAAATGTCATTGGATATTGCATTTCAAAGTAACTTGATCGATCTAGTCTTTATACCTGTAAATCTGTAAAGTACAGACCCAAGAATATGCATCTCGTAAAGAACAACAGGCTGCAGATTTTAGATTTTACAGCCGATACAATTATGAATACGGTTACACAATTAGTAGCATTACTCCAAAAGCTAGAAACTGAGCAGTTTAACTACTCTAAATCTTGGAGCATACTTTGTCGAAGCGATGAAAATGCTCAGGGTAAGTAATGAGTTGCATGTGCCATCATTGCTCATCGTCAAAGGGTTATTGATTGATACCACACGTGCAAGGTTTTTCAAAACTATTTATTAATTACTTATAACGGGTAGACTCCTCAGCTAAAAGGAGAAAAGGGTAGATTTTCTCGTTTAGAGGGAAAAGGGTGTATAGATCCCTGAAAGATTTTACCCAAAGATGAGCAATGTTTACAAATTTTAGCGATTTTTTGAAAACATTCTATAAACATTTTCATTTTAAATAATTTTGCCCAAAAATGTAGAGCATTCGCAATGTCTGCTATTTTGGGGGTAGAACTTTCTTCAGATTAATAGGAATTATTCAGGGGCAGACTCTTAGTTGGAATCGGAGAAGACCCCCAAATATCGAAATCCGAGTTAATGTAAGAATTTTGTATAGTGTAAACCATATACGAAGACTTGTTTAAAATATGTAACTGGATTATGAAATAAACAGCTTCCTGGATACGACTATTAAACTCGTTGTGTTACAAAGACCTCCAGTAGAAATTACAGGAATTTCTGTAATTTTCCACAAAAGTGCTCCTGTGCGGTCAGTCACTGACGCAACTTCTTATATTTTCCTCAAAAGTAAATTTTGTATCTGCTAACCGACCTCTCCAATTGTAAAAATTATGCAAAATGCTAAAGAAACCTCTAGTTTTTCGACTTTATCCACAACCCTTCCCCTTTTTTAAGTGAGCTATCAGACTTGTATGTAGATTCTATAAGAAAAATGTGTAGTTTTCTCGCCGATTAGACCTGTGTTCATGGAAAAGAGGGCATGTGCGGGAGGGCGGGGGCGGCCGCTCCCAAAATAAATCCGGCATGAAGCCGGAAAAAAATCACACACAGGGTGATGAAACACTTCAAAACCCATAATCATTTATGCCCTCACAGTTTGTGTTATCAGCGTATCGAGTAATCATGATACAATATACTAATTTTTTTTCGCTACGTGCCACACCCCAGTCGCATTCGCCTATAGGGATAGTGCCAGGACCAAATTTAATGTTGCAAATAGGAGAAGGGAGTAAGGTCCGGCACTGAATAATTGCTTTCTGCAATTATCCGAGGCGTCATCAAGGCTACTGCCGCAACAGAAGTGAACACGCTGCTAGCTGTGCATTCGTGCTCACCCAAATATACTAATTCAAATTGTAATTTCAAAACTTTTCAAAATTTCAAAAATTTCAAACTAATACCAGTGTACCAAAGTATAAACTACCAACCAACGATGTCCTGTAGAAATTACTAGCAGTAACTTGTATTTTCTACAATAAAAGCTTTTGTCTTGATCATATACAAGCCAAGAGTGATTCCCGCAGTTTCAAGAGGAACTGCGAACGCAAATCAAAGGAAGGAAGCACCAAGCAGATTATCCTTTGAACATTTTCTGTCTAACAGCTTGTCTAGAAGAAATCCTTTTTTTTGGGCAATCTTAGTATCATCGTGTTTTTTTGCTAACAGTTACAACTAACACAAACGGCTTAATCAGCGAGCTCAAATGATCACTATTGTACTATATGGAAACTCAGGGTTAAAAAATAAAACTGGTAAGTTTATCCCGTTGCCTAACCCTTACTCAAGACGGCCATCTTCGGTTGGTTGGACAGAAATCCGTTTTGAGGTTAATTTGATTAGTTAATTCAATAATAGTTAATTTCTGAATCTGCGATATAATTACTTCTGCTATGCCAGCCCTGTCATAAAACATGCTTTGCTTTAGTTCAAACAGCGGCACATTTCAAGCATTGCCATTTTCTTGTACCAACGCAACGCATAGATTAATTTTTCAGAATTTTTAGGGGATATCTAGCAGGATGCGTGGAAAATCAAAGTAGGGAGCTGTCTAGACCACCCAAATTGCAACTGAAGATACTCCTTAGCCTAGGAGGTTAAGCTTATTGTTAACCTGAAGCAACCAAGAAAGTTGCGAAAATGAAATTCAGGAAAAAAATCTAAATTTCATTGTTTGGCAACCCGTAGATATCGTTAAATCACAAAGTGGTATAAAAATTTACTTCACTCACAGGGATTGTGAATGGTTTGTCAAAGCAAAATCACGCACTGCTTTGGCCGAACGGTATTGCAGTAGCTTGAATTTTCTTGAGTATCGACTATAATAGTTGATTTCAGTCGACTTAGCCTTAGGTGCTCCAGTAAAGCATAACGTCATTTTACATGATTCATGATCGATCAGTCATCATTGATCTTGTATGGTTTTCCACATTTAGGATTGGCGTTAGGGTTGAATTCCGTCTGATTAAAAGACAGTCCCATAAGGAACGGAGGACAGCATTTGAGCTTACGTTCCCATCTTAATCCTGGAACAGAATTTTATAAAGAAATTAAAATTATGCATGGTTTTTGGCCTCTGGAGTATTATCTTGTTTACCTACATTTTTACCTACATTTGCCATGGGCCAGTTTTGGTATTAATGGTAACATTAGGCACACGTGTAGGGCTAAACTATTGGCTATGTCTTAATATTCCTGTGCCTAACAATTTGAAAAGGTAATTTGAACATAATTTTAAGCAAATAAAGCTCCAAAAGTCTTCTATGTTGGCTTCGCCAAGCAGGTTAGGTTCTGCTGGAACTGTTTTCAGAGGGATGAATAATTGAGTTTTTTAAAAAGATTAGGTTAGGACAGCCAGATGTCGTCTAGATATATTAAGACAGAGTTCCACCCGGACATATTTCTGACATATATATGTATAGTATATGTGTGTATATATATATATACATATATATATATATATATATATATATATATATATATATATATATATATATATATATATATATATATATATATATATATATATATATATACTATATGCTATATGCTATACTATACTATATATATATACATATATACTTCCCTCGTCGGAACCGCGAAGGCAGACCACATGACTGCCAACTTTTAATTACTTCCACTTTCTCCCTATGTTTGAGGATTTTTTATTTCTTTTTATGACTCAGGAATTAACAAACAAATAGGCTCTGATTTCAGGATTCTGCTCATAATTTTAACCTAATCCTATATAAAATTAGCTATAACATTTAGAATAGCTTGTGCTGCTTTAACAATCAGAACCTATTTGAGCCGAAAACACTTCCTATTTTAGCTCCTAATTTTCAAATTAGGATCGGGGCTGCACGGTTTTTTAATTGCTACAAAAAAGCATACACTGGGTTTACGTGCACATGTCATAAGGTGTCATGTCATGTCATAGCATAAGGCATGTCAACTTTTCTGTGGTCATTAAAACACAGTCCAGAAAGCATACTACTACTATGGTAATTCTTGTCAGTGGGCAAGCTAAAAAACATGAAATTTCACTAACTATAGGATTGCTTGGATATAAAAAAGCGAAAAGTTTTAAAGGAGCTGACTTATGTTTTAATTACAATTTTTCTGTGGAAAATTCATAAGCTATTAACCAAAAGACTTTTCTCGCTACGTAGTTGATCGAACCCGCATACCAGAAGTTATGTGAATGCTAATGATAAAAGATAATTTAAGCTGTAAACTCCGTATATGTACTCTTTTGGATGCTTTGACAAACTACAAAATGACGTAACAGTAGGCACTCTAATACTTTATACTATACTTTACAGCTACCAAGAGTACATAATGATAATATAGTGTGACAGCAGGCGTGCTCTCTGTTATCAGCTGAAAGACCATGCTCTCCACGCTAACGCCCTACCCTCCCCAAATGGGTACTCAGTGAGCCCTCAAATCAAACCATAGCCAACCAACCACCCCTCCTCCCGACTCAGCACCTTGTGAATTTGACCAGGGTCTGATTTGTTGGAGGGTCATTCCGCTGGGGTCCGATTCGAGGGGGGGTCAAATCCAATGGGGTCTGATTTGTGGGGGGGGGGGCACTAGGAACCCATGTGTGGGGGGCAGGGCGTTAGCGTGTAGAGCATGGTATTTCAGCTGATAACAGAGAGCCTGCCTGTTGTCACACTCTTGTAATTATGTACTCTTGCTGCTACTTTCTCATGCTTTACTCTAAACACTTTATTGACACCCACTTCCACCCTGTCTTGGACTACAAATTTTCTCTACGAGACAATACATGGTGTGTTATCGCCAATTCGCAGACAAACTCTAGGGAATAATTCCAGTGGTTGTTAGCTGTGAAATTCCTGTTCCAATTGGTTTCTAGCATTAAAAAGCGAACTAGCGAGTCCGTTTGCATTAGATTTTCTAAAATTTCTGATTCAGTTTTTAACATTTGGCCGAATTGGTTTTCATGACTAAATTGTACGTTTACTTGAGATCAGTCTTTTATTACAAACAAACTTCAATCTTTATCCATCAATTAGAGATAATTATCTAATCTGAACTGAAGTCGGTTTTGCCTTGGAGTGTGAAGCCTACACGGTGCTCTGACGGAAAGTCTAATTTCGGATAGTCTAACTTCTGATAGTCGAAGGAAACTGACGATTAATCTAACAAGATCAAACTGAATTGCGCTCTGAAATTGGTTTTCGCATAGTTTAACCGTAATAAGTGCAAATACATTTTCCAATGGGATGTACTTCATAAAGTTTTTAATTTCATCTTTAGCTTCAAATTATTTTACACAGAATGAAGCTGCAATTGCAGGAATAAATTGCACATACAATAAACTAAAGCTTCACTGGCATGTCTCTAGTTCTTAATTAATGAACATATAGTCTTTATTCCTCCATTTTTATTATTGAGAAGTGGTAGTTAGACTATTCGGAAATGTTAATAGTTTATCTTGTTGGCTTGTTCTGTTTTATGATCATGAAAATCATAATTTTGTGTAATGAAGTTGCTAGTCTCCAGAGACAGAAAACGCTCTGCTCTCCGGTCTAGTGACAG
>JASAND010003391.1:0-14873 GCA_030248195.1 Trissonchulus latispiculum | reverse complement strand
CAATTGGGCGAACAGAGCATCGTCTGATTACATTTTGATGTAAAATGTTTTGATTAGTGTATAAGAACACCGCTTCACTATAACTGTATACGGAGAAGAGTGCACACATCTATTATATTATTTACTTTTAATTTTAATACATCCAAAAGCTTAAAACTTTCAAACCTTGACCAATCGAACTTTAATTTGGATTGCAAGCATTGAGCACTGGGGAGTAAATAATTTTAACAAGAAAATCCATTTTATTGCATAAAACGTTTTTGGTTTTGTGGGAGTTCGCAGTTATTTGTGAATTACTGTTACCGTTTTGAAAGAATGTTATACAAGTAACAAAAATGCTCCGCACAAAAGGGGATAATATGTGTGTTGGGCCTATGTCTATTCTTTAAATTCCGGTTGAGAAAGGCATAAATCCGACACCGCAAAAGTTGCTCAGCTCACTTAGGGCTTTAATTTGATACCAAATTTGACCACTTTTGAGAAACTTTATTTCCGACCATTTGACCCTCCCACCCGACTGACCCTTCAAACGGCAAAGTAGAACCAGCCCAGCAAAATAGGTACGTCGGACGGCAAAACGAATACCGCGAATGAGCTGGGCACATCAGAAAACCCCTATAGCAAAGTTTTGAGAGGCCAGGTAGAGCCTACTATGGACCTCCATGAAGCACTTTCCGACTCGATCCGTGCTGACGGCAAAAGTGAAATCAGCCCAGCAAGATGGGTGGTTCAGACGGTAAAACCGACTGCGGGAATCGATTCTCCGTGCCAGAAAACCATTGTATGGAAGATTTTGAGCTTTCAAAGTTAAATAGATAGCGAGAAATTTTCGATTTTTCATTTTTCGAATTTTCGCCATCTTTGACAAGTTTACCGTGCTCACGTTGGGAAGTGATAGAGAAACGGAAATCTAAATTGCTATTGGTTAGTTCAATATATGTAATTTCTCAATATAAAAAGAAATCAGTTTGTGCTCGTGCAAAAAAAAAAAAAAAAAAAAAAAAAAAAAAAAAAAAAAAAAAAAAAAAAAAAAAAAAAAAAAAAAAAAAAAAAAAAAAAAAAAAAAAAAAAAAAAAAAAAAAGTTGTGATTTTTAAATTCTTTAGAGGGTACTAATAGGCTCCGTATAGCCCTTCAGGTTGGCCCACAGCTGCAGATCACGTGAAAGTGGCGAACATTATGTCTAATGTAACCATCAAATAGGAGAAACTGGAAAAAAGCGATCGCCGCTATAATCTGTCCGGGGCGCAACTTTTAACGGTAAGTGATACGGGGCTGAAGCTGGAAAATCATACTAAACTCGATGTGGTCTTCAATTTAGGGATGAAATCTGCGGAGGATTCTGGGGAGATTCTGAGCAGTCATAAATGGTTTACACTGTCTCGAGCCACTTATCACACATATTATAGAGGTCGCTGCCGCTACCCCTATGATACTGTTACTTTTTATTTTAACCCAGTTTTTTACTTTGTGGGTTTCTATGCAGCAATAAAAATGTTCGTGTAATATAAACAATATTGTAAAAATTGTATAAAAACTTGATATCCAAATATTAGTTCGGCTGTCAAAATAAGAAAATTTTAAGCTTTTTGAAAGTCTTCAAGTTCTAATAAGATGTAGATAATTTCTACAATATTTTCAAAATCCTTCAGAGTATCTTTGAATCCTTTAAAGTTTTCCGTTTTCAATAGCTAAATGAAAAGTAATTCTACTATGTTTTCAAAGCTATTCTTAGTGGCGTAATATCTTTCCGACTTTCTATGCCCTTCTCCGTATACAATTACAATGAAGCGCTGTTCTTATGCATTAAACAAAACATCTTATATCAAAATGCAATTAGACGAGACACTGTTCGCCCAATTGCAATTAGACGAACAATGGTACGTCTAATTGCAATTAGACTGAAAATTTTCAGTCTAACAGCATTTTGCTCAGTCTCATGCTATTAGACTAGCCCAATTGCAATTAGACTGAAATTCTCCGTCTAATTGCAATTAGACGGAAAATGCTTTTAGACTGCGACATATATATAGCAATGTTCACAAAAAAAAATCACCCCGAAAATTCACAAAAAAAATCACCCACCTAGACAGCTAACAAGAAGCCGCAGCCGGAAAATTTTTAGCATGGTAATAGCCACAAGACCCAACCTTAACATATGTAAGGTTGACTGCCGAGGCCCAACTCTCCGACTAGGGTGCCCAAAATAGTCGACCCACCCAAAATCGGACCCTCGGACAACTCCGACCAAAATTGAAATTTTTGCTGGTACTCACTATGGACTTTGCGCAGCTACCCCATATTATGCATGTGACATGTCCTAACTCTAAACTATCCAACCATATATTGGATTCCCTGCCATGTCCTCTGGCTTCGCCACCGGCGGGTGATTTTTTTTGTGAACAAATTCACAAAAGAAAAATCACTATCAAGTTTGTGTAAAATGCCTCTGGAGCAACCGCTAGGGCAAAACTAATGCCAAATTCCAGCTCAGCGACCCGGAAAACCTATATAGCACATGTTTTAGGTACCTCAACCCTTCTGGCAGACAGTCCGGCCGATGGACCCGGCCCGGACCTCCCTACCCAGGGGGTGCTCAGGATCACCTATCTGGGCAAAAGCTACCTAAAAACTAATGCCAAATTTGAATTCTACGCACCGAAAAACCTATATAGGGCGAGTTTTTATGCTTCTGGGACCTTGAAATAAAATTTTTGGTCAGTCACGTGACCCTGACCCAGGTCACGTGACCCTAGGCCAAGTCACGTGACCATTCCAGATGCGAAATTACTCCGCCAAATTGTTTGTTCTGTGCTTACTAGACCAATAGAACACAAAATAAGTGGATTCCTAGCTTCCCGGTATCAATAAGGGTCAAGCATCTTGGCCTGGGTAGCCACTTTGGACCCGGGGCCGAGAACCAAAATTCGAAGTTCAGCCTGTGCAAAAGAAACTTGGGGGTCCAAATTTTTTTTTACATAATAACACTATAGACTATGCTCTATTTATGCATGAAAAGAAAAATTTCCTAGCTATATCCTGAGATCAGATCCGGTGGTGATTTTTTTTTGTGAACAAGTGATTTTTTTTGTGAATTCGTTCACAAAAAAAAATCTAAAAGTGCTTTATTACTCACACGCTTCACAAGGCTACCGGCATGAAATTTGCACCATATGTAGAGGGGTCACTACCGTTCCATACGTACCAAAATTTTTTCGATCGGACTTCATTTGCGAAATTGCCAGCAAAAATTCGATTTTTGATTTTTTTTTGTGAACATTGCTATACTTGTTGTACTCCACAGAAACATCTAAGTAACAAAGCAAAAAACCAGTTTACATCAGTTTCAGCTTCAGTGTAGACACAAAACTTTCAGTGAACCAAACTATGAGGTAATTTCTGGTAGATAATAGAGCAAACATAGATGCTATACATAGCCACGTATCTGTATTGATTCAAGGTTTCAAGCTAAACCCAAGCTATATATCAGTTAATGTAGCCAGACAGGAAAGGTACCTATAGGCGTACCTTTATTATCAGTACTAAAGCCATGGCTGAAAATGAATACAGCAGAACACGTAGTCAGCTAGTAAGGTTCAGATTTTCTCTGAGCCTCTTGCTCTCCCTTTTCCTATTAGTATTTCCTAATCCTTCCTTGTGTATCTCCCTATTCTAAGATCCCTTTTCAGAAAAATGTGCCAAAAATGAAGCCAAGGTCCAAATTTAACTCCACTAACTCCACTTTAAGTTCATTCTCTTTGATCTTTTTCTATAAGCGACGACTGATACGAAATTTCTCTCTAAAATGAAATGATGTATCTATTTATATAGTTTTAAGCTCTGCATTTTATTTCTACTGAAACGAACTTTTGTATTGTCGATAAAAACACTATTTTTTACGTAAACTTATCGAGCGCGACAGGATAGTTTACCCTTTCTTTTTGCAAATGCCTCCATCTTGGCTGCGTGCAAGCAACTTGCTTTCTGTGTTTTTTAAAATCATTCAGAATCTACACAACGAAAATACTTTTTCGTTTGCAATCAAATTCGTCTACAATTTGTATCTACACCCTCAAAATATTTATATATCAGCTGTCCAATCACATGTAAATTTCTGCAGTCACGAAAAGTTACAGAATTTTATAACTGTAACCTCACAACTACTTTACAGCAACCTCGTAATTAACCTTCTGGGCACATTTGACTACATCTCGTAATACATTCTAACCAAGTTTAAAAATTTTCAAAATTCTTGCAACACAACAACAAGCAAGCATACACGCCCTGTCTGTATATGTATGCATACGGGTGTACGTTAAAAGTTTTGGGAAACTTTTACCGCGCACATACACACATACATACACAACGGTTTAGGATTTACTAACGCACAACGACGCTTGTCTGAGCACACAAAATGCAGCGTATTGTACAACAGTCACACGCATAGTGTGTATGTGTGAGCGTTATTTTAGCATACTCGTATACGCGGGGTTGACACAATGTTAACCAGTTTCTCTACTCTTGTAGCACAGTGCATATTTTGTAGACGCAACGCATATCGTACTGATAGCAGAGCAACGTTGTTTGGCGTAGCATTTTCGGTAATACTTTTGTGCTCTCTCACTTTTACCCAACTCTGACATATTTTGTCTTTCTAAATAATTATGTAATTTTAAATGTTAATATACCGGTTGGTTGGTAATTACTATTTTGCAAGTCTTTTTGTATCAGTTTTTTAACTTTGTACACCAATTTTACTGTAATTTTAAGCACAACTTTGACCACATACTCAAGATTAGGCTAATTTATTACCCATAAACATTCTGACTAATTACTGTTAGTGCTGGTAGTGCCGCAGAAATACGACAAAAACTACCTAATGGCATAACCATTTTGTATGAGTCATGCTACAGGAATTCGAAAAACTACTTTCGCATCACGTGCGATCTATGCGTGAATGAACGGACTAACAGGTTACAATAATGCAGCTAGTTTTACTTTAGTAATAGGTTCGTAAGCTTAACAATAAACACTTTCATGTCTGCAACTAAGCTGTATCGTGTTTTACATCAGTATCATGTACGGATATGGATCCTGTCTTTATACATTTTCAGCTCATAATTACTTCATACTTCGTATTTCCAGGACAGGAAGCTTCCCTTGCCAGCCATTCAATAACAATGATTGTTTTCTAAAAGATGCAACTGAACTGCTAACCTTATTCCGTACCTAATTTCTGACGTTCTAATTTCTAATTCAACCAATTTTCTATCAATTTTTCCTTTTCTCCTTTTTTTCGCCCTATGGGCAGCTGCAGCCTGCGCCTGCTGGAACCTTCGGGACGGTGCCACAACCGCTGGTATCTGGACCCTGGTCTATGGGCTCAGTCAACTGGCCCTGATGGCCTGGCAGACCAGCGTCATCAACGTGTACGGGCCTCGCTATCCGGCCAACGCCCAGCTAGTCTACAGCCGGCCCCAGGAATATTTTCACAGTCTGCTGCTGGCCGTACAAGTGCTGCATTTGGTCACAGACTGTTTCCTGTTCACAGCCTCACTGGCCTTTATATGGGGTGTGCATGCCAAAATACGGTACGTACGTCTTCTATATCTATGCAAGCAGAAGCAGTGCAGTGTAGTAAAGTTAGGGTAAAGCAGTAAACAAGGTACAGGACAGTTACCCCGTCCAGCGGCCGATGGACGAAACGATCTCTAAAACTGAGCAAGACCGGCTCGGAGAGAAAAAAATCGAAATTTTTCGGCTACCAGTTTACTAAAAATCCACTGCAAAAACCGTGGTGAAAGGATAGTGTTAAAGCTGCCTATTGCTGGTCCTCAACCTATGAATCACAAAAATGCTAGCGGAGCCGTGCTATAAAGTATATGTATGAATTGTACTACAATAGGACGACAATTCAATTCCAGTGCCTCTTTTATAAAAATTCTGTTTTTGGGTTTCAGGTTTCTGCTCTGGCCCTGGTATCCATCCCTTGCCGGCAACATTCTCTGCAGCGGTGCCTACTGTGCCGTTTGGTGGATGCACGGTGCTCAGACCTATATATCAATTCTTTGTGCACTACTTTTTATCATCATTTTTGTTAACATTTACTGTCTAATTGTGGGCGTGGCTGCCTACGGCTATACGAAACGGCCTGAAAAATATCCCGACAAATCGGCGCTCCTGAGACCAATGGTAAGCCTTCCCTCTTGATGAAAGTTTGATATCATAGTAGTTACCGTTACGTAATTATTGTACACTTACTCATGCCTACACTTTTTGTTTAGTACTCTCTGCTTTTCATATCAGCGATTAGCAAATGAGCAACAACAAGTTTTGCTGGATGTATACAGCTTACTCCGTATACGGTAACGTATTAGTGAAGTTCTATTCGGAAAATATTATGAAACGAGTATTTCCAGTTTACTCCGGGATTAGTGAATTCTGCCAGCTAATCCAAAACAAAATGACAATACCGATTCAAGTACACGCAACTGAAAACAATTTTATATATACGATATATACGTCCGTCCGTAGACTAACTGATCAACTCAAACACCAAAAAAATGTCTGCATGCATCCCCATAAAAACTATATACAATATACAAATATAATGCAATGAACCACTAAAACTCCTAATTTTTTTCTATATTTATTTTTTGTTTCAGGTCGACAGGGGAGGAGGAATACACGATACTTCATTGGAGGACGCTGCCACCATGGATCCCGAAAAGTCCAACGCCATAAACGCCGGACTTGACGCTTACGCTCAGATTAAGTCAATCCAGGATCTCTTAAAGGATCATAACGCTGCCCTGGCCGCGGCTCAGAACGCTGCCGCGAGTCAGTACTATCAGAACCAGAGCTATCAGCCCTCTCCTCCCGAAATCAGTTCCCCGCCGGCACCGGCAAGACCAGCAGATCCTTTGGGCGAGCAGCCACCTCGATTCGGTGACTACCTGGGCAGTCCGAAAGCCTACGCCAATCTAGGCGATCTACGTCAAGACTCAGTACCCGTGGTGCTACTGGAAAATGCTCGACGTGTTAGGCGGCCGCCGACACGTAGCTACTCAGCCGACACCCTGAGCAGTGAAACTCGACGAAGGCGGCGACGACACCGACACAGACACAACGACTATGACTATGACGACGAGGATGATGCAACGACCAGCTACTACACTCAAGGAGACAGAGAGGGAAGTCAGAGATCCTCCAAACGTTCCGGCAGTCGTCGAAGTCGCAGTCGAAGCGGGAGCCGCCGACGTCATCGTCATCATAGAGACGACGCTGACAGGGGCGAGTCCTGTTCCGACTGTTGCTCGGACACGACTTCTGACACCGGCTACAGTGGTCTGAGTCGAAGCACAGACTGGACAAGGTCCACGGCCGAACAGGGCGACACGCGTCGACGCAGGGAAGATCGGAGATATCGATCGGATAGATCCCTGCGACATGGACGACGCTCACGTGATGATGCTGATGATGATGATAAAACAAACTATTCCAGTCACACTGGAAAGTCTTCCTCCAGCACCTGTCGACACAAACGACGACGTCAACGTCGACGTAGTCGAAGTCAACAGGACCCACAGCGTCTGCGCGACGTCAAAAAGAGGGATCAGCGTCGAAATGACATCAGCCTGGACGTCGAAGAGGAAGAACTGGACAGACGTAGAGACCATCCCTCCACGGAAAAGCCCGAAATTCGGCAGACTGCCCCCACATCGCACACGATCACAATTCCAAATCAAAAAATCACATTCCCCGCCACGGCCACAGCTGGCAGTCAGTTGACAGGAGATCCCGCAAAAAAGTTCAACCTAAACTCAGAGATCACCCTAAAGTATACAAAGGAGGGAGGGGTCGTACCCATAGTATCCAGTGAACGATGGACCGTCACAGACCCCAGTCGCACTGGTAGTCACAACGACAGCGGCGCGGGCAGCTCAGCCACAACTGGCGGGTTAGCCGCAGCTACAGCCACACCTGAGCCACTGGCAAGACCAGTCGCACCACCGCAAGGCCAGGTGACGGCCGGGCCAAGAAGGCTCAGTCCACCGAAACCGCCCGAACGACTAGAATCAACTACAACCACTGTTTGAAAGCATTACGAACGTAATCAAAATCACGATTATAAAGGTCGGATCGGGTACTCAGGTGATGTTAATCATCACTTTGTGAATTAACTAACGCAGTCACCAACC
Source organism: Trissonchulus latispiculum (assembly GCA_030248195.1). Lineage (NCBI taxonomy): Eukaryota > Metazoa > Nematoda > Enoplea > Enoplida > Ironidae > Trissonchulus > Trissonchulus latispiculum. Next base: position 6,673 of record JASAND010003391.1, on the reverse strand, counting down.
ATCAATTCCAACGATTATTATATTATTTACACACCTTACGTTGATAGCCTTACGCAAATTTCGTTCGCAAAGCCTTAACAGCTTTGTTACTTCATAAACTACGCATTCGCTTTTGTGTTCCAATAATGCCTTAATGATTTATCCCAAATAATCACTTTCTACGTACATAATCCTGTGACCTTGGCTGTGACTTTCATTCACGCTGGTCATTTGATGGAAATATAGACCCCCTCATAAAAACTCACTGGATGGTGCTCAAGCCTTCCTAATCCAGTAACAAGGAAAATGACATTGCTATGCACACTGCCCTTGATCTCATCTCACTGTATTATATACAGCAATGTGTAGTCGTAACTGATTTAACTTCTGGGGTCAATGTTATCAAAGTTTAAAGCCGGGCTATCTCGCTAACCTAACTTGGCTATCTTTAACACATGAAGTTTACCGGGTTAGGGATTTCACGCGGGTTTGGGCGTTGATAACAGCGGCCCCTGGACAGATTCGGAACCAATCGATAATTTAATGAAGTTAATTGAAGGAATTTGTGAAATGTTATAATTTTTACTTTAAGCACATGCAATACGTAGAATTAGCATTTATGTACGCCTTGCGTGACCTGTCACCTGTACGTATTATTATTATATTTGTATATATATGTTGAGTAAAATATTGTAAGCCAGTTGTGTTTTTCATTGATAACTTTGTATTACATATTGTAAGGCATTTTGCTTCTGAGAATGTGATATTCATTAATCGTAAGGACGGATATGACAGTGAACAAAGCAAAGTAGTCCAAGTGGCTGAGGGGATAAGGCTTCAGACTATCAGCCAAAAGCTGGGAGGATCGATTCCCGCTTGCAGCTTAAATCGTTTCACAAACTTTCCCAAAATCGTCTTATTTTTAATTTCAAGGATGAAGTTTGCATGAGAACGTATGCGGTTTTTTCAAAGTTCACACGGTTATGGCAAAGCATTGATTGTTAGAACATGCAAAAGCAAAAAAGGAACTTTTGATTTACAGAAGCATAAAATCCGTACTCTGAATGTATATATGTGCACACGTATTTATTAAAATTAGCATGTCTGGTGTGCATCCATGTATACATGTACAGAGAAATGCATACATTTCTATAGAAACATGCAGACACTTGTATAAACTTTGACAATTTTTCACCGCACACTTTCAGTCGATACTATACACTCGCATATACGTCTCAAAGTTTAAATTTTAAAGTACACTTTACAAGAGTTCGCTCATACACAGACATGCATTTGCAGTTTTGCAGTGTTAGTTTTTTTCCATCGCTCACTCAACACTAGTGTTGTTGCCCGGCCGGTTTTTTGACTCGGCCGGCCGGACCCGGCCGGCCGAGCTTGTGAACCCGGCCGGCCGGCCGGAAGCGGCCGGCCGGCTGGCCAGGCCGGCGGCCGGCCGTTTGCCGGCCGGCCGGCCGGGTCAAACAGGCCGGCCGGCCGGCCGGTCAAAAAAGGGGCGGCCGGTACCAGTTTTGCCCTATTTTTCGTGTATTTTGCAAAGTATTTAGCATTAATTGATGCATACAGTTACTCCTGGTTATGTATAACAGATAAAATCAAGTATTAGCCTTATTCTGAAGACCGGCCGGCCGGCCGGCCGGCTGCCGCTGAACCGGCCGGCCGGCCGGCGGGGTGTGGGCCGGCGGCCGGCCGGCCAGCCGGCCGGAACCGGCCGGCCGGGTTTTCCTCGGCCGGCCAACAACTCTACTCAACACTCGATAGAGCTGTAGTATCCCTATCATGGTATGTCTATCTGATCTATAGTATTTTAGACCCTCCTCCTCCCCACCTAACGACACTTTTAAGTAAGCCAAGACAGGTAACAGACGCTCACCAAAACCCAGGTTAGGTTGCCGACTTCTGTATTCAAAATTGGGTCAAGCAGCGGTGAAGAGAGGCTAGCTAATGCCGATCCAATTCATAGGACGACAGTACCAATTCTATAGTAATTTTCTGACAGGAATTGCTATCATCCAAGACTCTGTGGCGTATAATATGATGGAGAACTAAAACATAATTTTCAGCATTTTCGTGGAGGGAACCAAAATTGCAGAGTGTTGATTAGATTGATCACAGTACCTTTCCTCGCTCAATAGCCTGCTGTTATCGACAAATGAACTGATTGTTTGCATAACGTGGACTATATATTCCCTGAAAGACAGTAGCACACGGGCCAACCAATCTAACGGCTCGTATGACCAGTGGGGATGTGCCATGTAGTCGATGCTTCTTGGCCAGAAAAACAATCAACTGAGGTGGAAATCAAACCTCCAACCTTCCGCTTATTGATGTCCAACATCTTAGCCATACTCTTATAGCTATATAGAATCATATAGTGCATACATTATGTAGTATTTAGAAATTCATGACTCAAACAGCCTGTACGACGACTGTAGGACTTATTATAAAGTATATTTAGCTAGGAACAACTGCTGGGTTTGTATCATTCACTGATAACTATGAATTACATGTGTGTAAAGCTAAGCAAACTGAAATTTTTATCACACTGCGCTATTAGCAAAGCCGTTTTATGCTTATCAAAACGTTCAGGTTGTGCAATGTTAGCTCTACCGTTACTGTGGCTATTTTTTCTACTTCCAACATTATATTATACAGCTAGTTATATCAATCAATTGTACTGACACTGGCAGTTTTTCGACTTTTTCATTCTGGTAAATGAGAATAAATATATCTATCTCTATAAACAAATATATACTGTCTATATATCACATACCACAAAAACATCATTCATCTCGCAACCTGAAATTAGCAGTATCTTTATTAAGAGGCATTACTCGGCGGTAATCTGGAATTAAATAGCTATATACGTAGCTTATGCCTTTTCAAGACAAAAATATACTAAAAATAATGAATGCCCCGTCTCGCAACAAAAGATGTACGTATATCCCATAATAAAACCCTTTGAGAAGCGAAAATTTATAAATAGCCTAATCGGACACCGAAAATCTGTACACTCTAGCATTATTAACATACACCTAACTTCTTACTGACTTATCTATTTTTAGGTACGTATATGCTTTACGTAATATTAACGGAGGCTCTCATTTATTATGGGCATGGATATTACATATCCACATAACATCAGCTGCTCCACCATATCCTACTGTTTATCCCTGGATCACTACCATATTTAATCGAACAAAACCGTACTTTCGATATTTCGGTATGGGTATCTGCTGCTGTTGCCGACTCCGTGAAGGCTGCATTGCCGTCGGCGTCTACACCCTGGTCTATGCCATCGTACAGCTGTCAGTGTTCGGCTATCGCATGTCAGTCGCTGCCTACAAACGCGAACGTCTAGGCGCCGTCGTAGACCGCTACTACCCCGACCAGTCATATGTGGACAGCTACAACGTGGACCGGTACAAGGGCCCAGAGGTGGACTTTTGGAATACCATTTTCTATCTTCTGATAACCGAAGTAATACTCAGTTTTTTGGTGTTGCTAGCGGGCGTGGCTCTGGTCTGGGGCATTCACTGTAACCTTAAGCATCTGGTTTGGCCCTGGTTCCTGGCCATGCTCGCCTCCTGCGTGGGAATTCTGGCCTACTGTGTCGTCTGGCTGTCTATCGGTCAGAATACGCGGGACGAGGAGTGGAAATCAGTGCTGGGATTTGAGATGGTATTTTTGGCCATCAATCTCTACTGTTTCCTCGTCGTGTTCCTGGGCTACCGGGCCCTCCTGAAAGGCCAACTTCAGGGGCCGTCCTATCATTTTACGACCCCCAGGTCGACGACGGGCGGCACAGGAAAGGGCAGCGGTTGGGGTCGAAAGAAACCGCCCAAACAGATTGTCATTGACTATAGTGGTGAAAATACCACCTATCCGGACGAGATTAAAGTGCATCTGTATGATGATGGAAGCAAAAGTAAGCTAACTAAAGTCTGACCAAAAAATCTTGGAACCGAACAGTCAGCACCAGTCCTGAGTCATCCTTTGAAGGTAGCCTATATAAAGTATATATTTTTAGAATCCTCAGGAGGAGGAGATTCCGATAAACCCATCATATCCGGTCTATATCCGGTTACCGGATACTAAATCGATAAAAACGCTTCAGATTCGGAAGAAAAATGCCAACTAATTCATACTCTAGTATATTGGTCCTTGGCTCAAAACATTTCCGAAAATCGGGTCACATCCGGTCCATGTCCGGTAACCGGATGCACAGGTCACAAAACCTGTACAGCAAGAAGGGTAGATCGTACAGTTTCACTGATTGGATTTTTGGATTCCTCCGGTCGAAATTAGTCTGTATCCAAAATTTTGTCCGGTTTGGACCAGAATTGCGTGATCTATGGTCGTATCCGGTTCGCAGAAAACCGGAAAAAACGGTTTTTCCGGCCTGGTGCTCGGAATCGCGGATTAAAAATGTTCCCTTTGGGCACAATGAATGTTTGGGAGGCTACTTTCATGTTACCGGTGTCAAAGCAATCGAATATCCGGTCCATTTCCGGTTCTGCGCTTTGAAATATGAGATTTCATGTGCTATTATCTCAGTATCCGGTTGGTCCGGAAGTCAAATTATTGCATTAAAATTATATTTGGTCTATCCCTAACCAACACCAACCTCAAATTACTTCATATCTGCTGTAAATTTTGAATGGCAGCGTTTTAAAAATGGGTGATTTTTGTTTGTTTTGTCTAATTGTTAAACCGGACATGAGATTTGATCACATACGCTTAGCTTTGTCGCATGCAATATAACCTATTTTTGAACCATTTTTAAAACGCTGCCATTCATAATTTACAGCAGATATGAAGTAATTTGAGGTTGGTGTTGGTTAGGGATAGACCAAATATAATTTTAATGCAATAATTTGACTTCCGGACCAATCGGATACTGAGATTATAGCACATGAAATCTCAAATTTCAAAGCTCAGAACCGGAAATGGACCGGATATTCGATTGGTTTGACACCGGTAAAATGAAAGTAGCCTCCCAAACATTCATTGTGCCCAAAGGGAACATTTTTAATCCGCGATTCCGAGCACCAGGCCGGAGAAACCGGTTTTTCCGGTTTTTTGCGAACCGGATACGACCATAGATCACGCAATTCTGGTCCAAACCGGACAAAATTTTGGATACAGACTAATTTCGACCGGAGGAATCCAAAAATCCAATCAGTGAAACTGTACGATCTACCCTTCTTGCTGTACAGTTTTTGTGACCTGTGCATCCGGTTACCGGACATGGACCGGATGTGATTTTCGGAAATGTTTTGAGCCAAGGACCAATATACTAGAGTATGAATTAATTGGCATTTTTCTTCCGAATCTGAAGCGTTTTTATCGATTTAGTATCCGATAACCGGATATAGACCGGATATGATGGGTTTATCGGAATCTCCTCCTCCTGAGGATTCTAAAAATATATACTTTATATAGGCTACCTTCAAAGGATAACTCAGGACTAGTGCTGACTGTTCGGTTCCAAGATTTTTTGGTCAGACTTTAGTTACATGTGACAAATGTCTATGTACAGTTTATTTTTAGGACAAAATTTATTTCTCGACTCAAAGTTGATCCCATCGATGGGGGAACTCACCATACCATTATTTGCGAATTGTTTTACGTTTTTTGTGTGAAAACTGCCGAAAATCACTAAAAGCAACTACTTTTCGATGCTTTTTAAGCAAAAATAGCGAAAATTTCGTTAAAAATGGTTACGTATACAGTAAACACCGCAATTTCGCACTTATTATTAACTGACACGTATTATATATATATATATATATATATATATATATATATATATATATATATACATTAACTGACGACTGATATTAATAGCTCTGCTCGAAGTCTTTTGCACGAAGCCTTCGTAACCTTGTATATATGTAACTTTTCCAATAAATGCAAAACAAAATGCTCTGATTCTCTGAGACCCTACTCATCTCAGAAGAAGTTATAAAAACTCGAACTACGCTTAATTGAAAACGTTTACGATAGTTGGACGCATCATCATCGATAGATTCTCTAAACTAACCTTTGCCATTCAATAAGTTCTACAGATTTTAAGATTTAAAAATTTAGAGCACTGTAGGTGGAGGTGTCAGCTGGGAAAGACCCGAAAAAATTTAATACACTATAATAATATTATTCGGCATAAACTTATCTCCACGGTTTCTCCTTTTTTTCCAGGCAACCCTGATGAGTTGGCCTTCGACAACCAGGTCTACGACCGGGACAGCCCACCGGATCACAGTCGGGTCCGACGACCTCTCGACCCGGGCTTGGCCGGACCCTACGACGACTACTTGGCCAGCTGCAAGTACGGAGGGCAGGAGAATTATGACGCCACAGCGCAACAGCTGCAGGCCAATGGAGGCTACATCATGGGTGGCGCGGACCAGACAACATTCCCGGTGATTGAAGAAATGGCCCAAGATGAGTACGGTCAACCCATGGTCGAAGGTGCTACACACTATACAGGTAAATTACACGCATAGAGCACAAACATCGATAGCTTTTTAAGGGGTGGAGGGGACTCCCCGTGATAAAAACCTAATGTTACGGTTCTATGGTTCACTTAAGCAGGAAAAATGGGAGGAGGGCTCTTCAGGCTAAACAAGACAATTTTCCAAAAAGTGTCCGTTTTGTCGAATATTTTATATTA
>JASAND010003390.1:0-13259 GCA_030248195.1 Trissonchulus latispiculum | reverse complement strand
AGCACATAATGTTTATGAGTTCACGTTTATGGTTGACAGTAATGATTATCATTTGAATTTGTTACGGCAACAAGTGCTGTTGTGACACGCTTTTTGTCTGTACTGGAATTGTAGAACTCTCTCTCTCTCTCTAAGCGATGTGTTTAGATAGAAATTAGAATTTATTGCTGACGGACCAGTTGTTCCTTTGATCCAAACTGTGCAGGTGCACAGGTTGGTTTAAACGGTTTCTCATATAGGTGAAATGGTTACTTCTTGCTGTTAACCTAAAAATTATCTTGCTTCCACTCCGAGTAAATTTAAACACCTTATTCGAAATTAGACTTGGAGCCCACGTCATAATATCATAAACGAGTATATAATCCCTTATAATTCGGTGCAGTCTTGTGAATTACTTCCACCAGTATTGTGCGCTTCTTCTGGAGAAGATTTCTTGGGGGCGGGACGAAACATTTGAAAGAGTCGCGAAATTTTTTAAAACGATCGGAAAATATGCTATGACTTGGCCTATTTTTATAGTATTCGCCGAACAACTTAGTTTTGAATGCTAAAATAAGCAGGTTTCGTTTTGGAAAGGCGAAAATTGTGTAAAATGTCTCCAGCGAAGCCTTTGAGGTGGGTGCTACCCTCAGTAGATCAAGCTAATATGGTTGTCACAATGCTTCCTTGAAAAATGTACACACAATTCACTGTAGTTACAGGGTATTTTTAGGGTTTTTTTCCCTGTGGGAGGAAGATTTTTGCAAGAATGAGCCAATGTTTTGGCGTATTTTGCGTGGTGAAACACAAAACGTTCTCAAATATATATGTCGCAGTAAATTCTGTATTCAGTAAATACTGTATTTACTGGCCGATTTCAGTAAATACGGTATTTACTAGTAAGAATGGTATTTTCTTTAAACTTCCTATCTTTACACGTAAATACCATTTTTACTGAAACTCGTCCAGTAAATACTGTATTTTCTAGTAAATTCTGTATTGTATCTTAAACGCCTTTGTCTTTGCGTGTGGCTGGGATAACAAAGGGCATGCCGACGTCATATTTAAAGTCAAAAGATAGATCATGCATAGTCTCAATATGTACAAAGGGGGTGCATGATCATTAAACTTCAGAAGCTTAAAACATTAGTTTACAAAATGAAAAAATATTTTAATTCTAGCACAGCTTTTAAAATCAAAACAGATGTACACATGTATTATTATATTCATAATGAATCACGATTCATTAAAAATTAATAAGTTACTGTATGGTCTTGAGCCTGCTTTTCCTAATTTAAAAATACACAAATTGCATTTTAAAACTTTAAGGAAACTTTTAGTGTATGTTTAATTAAGATATCAGCAAAACTGCTTTTAATGTGTTAACTGTAGTAACAACGGAAAAAGTTTTTAATTATGTAAACTATATAATGCGTTAAACTTCTGAAGTTTAATGATCATGCACTGCACCCCCTTTGTACATATTGAGACTATGCATGATCTATCTTTTGACTTTAAATATGACTTCGGCATGCCCTTTGTTTTCCCAGCCACACGCAAAGACAAAGGAGTTTAAGATAAAATACAGAATTTACTAGAAAATACCGTATTTACTGGACGAGTTTCAGTAAAAATGGTATTTACGTGTAAAGATAGGAAGTTTAAAGAAAATACCATTCTTACTAGTAAATACCGTATTTACTGAAATCGGCTAGTAAATACAGTATTTACTGAATACAGAAATTACTACGACATATATACCAGGATTTAAGCTAAAAATAGCTATTCTCAAATATATATACCAGGATTTAAGCTAAAAATAGCTATCTTACAAAAATCTCCGGCGACGCCGGAAAAGTTTTGAAAATTTGTCCATTTTTGGCAGGGGGAATCCCAAAATCCCGGGGGGCGGCAATTTCGGGGGCCTGTCAAAAATACCCTGAGTTATCTGCTTTTGAAAATATTATTTCTTTCCTGTTTCAGGCCAGTTTACTCGTTTTATTTCTTCTGCCTTTGTCTTAACAGGCATCCACAATCAGAATACGCTGAATGCAGATCGGAATGACTGAAACGCAGCAGCAGCAACCGCAACAGCAACCGCAACAGCAATCGCATCCGCAATTCAGACCGCAACAGCCAAGATATCAGATGAAACGATTGCTGCCCGATTTCTCGTCTGGTTCTCCTGGACCAGCGAATTTCCTGGCAACCCCGTCTACCAAACGACTGCGGATTTCGCTGAAGCTGGACAAATCCTCTTCGTCGTCGAATTTGGACACGGAATTGGAGGAATTTGATGACCTTGGAGGGGAGGAACCGGGTAGTGAAGGTTGCAGTCCTCGCAGCGAAGTTGAAGCAGTGGATTCCGCTTCCCCTCTAAAAATCGGCGGTCCTCTTCCCCGCGACGCGACCCCCAAACTGCTGGAGTGTCAGCTGTGTCCACGCAAATGTCTCAGCTGGCTAGATATTCTGAGTCACTGTCAGCTTCAGCATCAACTGCCCCTGAACAGCCTGCCCTCCCAGTGTCCCCACTGTAAGGGCTTTTTCCTAGGCGATCAGGAACTGTCTCGCCATGTCGTGGCCTTTCATTCGGACCCGCCGGTCTCGCCCCACCGCCTCCTCCACTGTCCGCCGCATCCGCAGAACGCCAAACCGGACCGCCCCTGCGGCCTCACCTGCCTGGAGTGTGATGTCAGTTTCAGTCGCGTCTCTGACCTGCGACGACACCTCCGGCGGGTTCACTGTCAGCAGGATCGGGTGCCCTGCGATATCTGCGGAATCCTGCTGTCCAGTAAGGACAGTATGGTTCGTCACGTTCGCCTGAAGCATACCCCTCAGGAAAGTGGACCTCCGTCCACCTCTGGGCTCTGGCTTGGCTCCCGGCTGCCCTCTGGTAACAACGGTAGCCACAGCCCGCCCAGTTGGATGGTCTGTAAGCTGTGTCCTGCGCCGCCCTTTAAGACCCGTTCCGCCTACACGGCCCATTTTAACAGTAGACATCTGGACGATGCACTGGCAGCTGCGGCTTCCGGTTGCTCACCTCCCGGTGGTTCCGCACCCGCCCCCTCTTCTTCGGATAAAGCGGGTTCTGCGGGTGATCCTTCCCCCGCCAACATGACTTCGAGTCCGTCAGTGGTCAGTACAGTATCACCAACATCCACCACTGAGTCAAGTGTTGGTAACAAAAATGGAACTGTAGATGCTGATTGTGGGTCTTCTCAGAGCATTCCAGCCTTTCTAGAGACTGTAACGAATGTTAGTGCTAGTTTGTCTTCGTCTGTTGCGGTTGCTGTCTCGACTAGTATGACTACTGCTACCACTACGGCTGCTTGAGGACTTTTGCAGGGGGGGATGAAATTTGGTCGTTTAGAGTTTTTATTTCATTTTAATATTGATGTCGAAAAGTTTTAGCTGATCTTTGCCATTGTCCGTGGGTACCTAAACTTATGCCTAGCTTTTTAAAACTGTTAGAGGTTTATAACTTTAACTTTGCAAGTTATTAGATTAGATGATGATTTTATATTTCTTGTTTACTGACAGTATTTACATATAAATTTTTCTGCAAAATGTTTAATGTAGTGTAGTATTCTGATTTTCTATTTCTTTATGAAGTTATGTCTGTACGTACAGACACAAACTCGTTGAATAAACATACTACCAAACATGGTAATGTTAACTACAATTCACGTGAAAATGAAAGGTTGAAATTAGTTTAATATAAACAAGCTAAACTATCCTGCTCAGTTTGCGGTGTTAGGTGAGTGGTTGCGAAGACGGTCACATTATCAGTCAACTGAGGTTCGATCCCCACCAGTGATGCTTTTCTTTACTTCTTTCGTTCCTGATTTCTTCCTTTCACGGTTGCACTCACACTGCTTTTTGCAAATGTGGTAAAGCTTTTGTTTGTATATTATGTGATATATTAGGTGTTATTCACAGTTATTTTCTTTGTGAGTTGGATAAATTTTGTCTTTGTGTAGTTGGTTAGGAGAACTTCTTGTAACCGTTTTAAGCCCAACGTACCCTGTGTGTGCTTGGCGATGCTGTAAGTACTAAGCTGTAAAATTATTTGAGCGTTGCTTTCACGAGAATCGAACCTTGACCTCAGATAATGCAGTCGGACATGCTACCATAGAACCACTTGATCTGAGCACAACCAAGAGTACAAAATAGAATAAGAGTATGAAACTCTTACGCTACTATGTACTAAACATGCTTGATATGCTCGGGTCGCTAACTCGGGACCCCCCCCCCCCCCGAAAGTTTCGGGGGGGTCCCACCCTACACTAATTACATGCTTTCATATAAATGTGTGTCTGCTCGCTGATTCGCTAATTAGCTTAGGCTTACGATAGGATTATATTAGTAATTTTTAATTAATTAATTATAACTTTAAATAGGTTAATGTAATTAAAAAACTAATTCGACAACTTTGTAGCATTTTTCCTGCTCTTTCCAACGATATAAAAATTGTTGCAGACCATATTCCTACGAATTTTTGTTTTGTGCAACAATTTTTATATCATTGGGAAGAGCAGAAAAAATGCTACAAAGTTGTCGAATTAGTTTTTTAATTACATTAACCTAATTAAAGTTATAATTAATTAATTAAAAATTCCTAATAAAATGCCTATCGTAAGCCTAAGCTAATTAGCGAATCAGCGAGCAGACACACACTTATATGAAAGCATGTAATTAGTGTAGGGTGGGACCCCCTGAATCTAAATGACTAAATGACGCAAGCTGTTATTCTTACCGTTTTTACAAAGCTTATTGGTGTTGCTTTAGTGGCGTTTAGTCTTAGCGGATTGCTCATTGCTACATATAAGGTCACTCTACAATCTTTTCCCATTCCCCACAAGGAGTACCAGAATTGTTAAAAATTGCTATTGCTGACAAAGCTATGCAAGGGATAACAATTGTCCAAAAAATAAGCTTCCAGACTTAAATTTTCGAAAATTTTCTGGCTTCGCCGGATTTCTACTAAATAATCGCCATTCATTGCTAAAATCGTCCAAAGAACGTTTTTATTTTAAATCGCCGCTGTTAGCTTAAATTTGCAAAAATAGACAAAATAGGGCAAGCTTAACTTACAAAACTGTTTAGGAAAAATTGCTTCCACAAGGGTTACCAAAATGGTCTACCACAAGGGCCACTGAAATTTGACATCCCGTTCACGTAGTATGTTTACGTTTATTAGTATCAGTCTTAACGCCGCGTCCGGTAATCGGAAGTGCTTATGGAACTTTTGATATCCTAACTGCTTTGTTGCTTTGTCTTTGCTTACTAGGCTAAGACCTGGTGCTGGTACAACCCTAATTAATTGTATCAGCTAGATTAAATTTTTAAACATTTTGAAACGTTTTTGAGAGTTTTTCGGCAAACTTCGGCAATTCAGGGTTATATAGATATTTCGGCAACACATCTCCATACACTCTTAGGTAAAGTAGATTAGAAGCTTTAAATAAATGTTTGTTTTTCACTATAGGCATTTTGTAAATTAATTTTACAGCATAGCAGTCGTGTAGCACTCGAAAATTTTAGCGGGTATCTTGCGGTGCAGGTATCAATTGACTGTGGGTCGGGCGGGTACCAGTTTACGGGTAGCGGGGCGGGGCGGGTACCAAAACTGGTACCCGCTTCCAGCTCTAGCCGAGCTTAACATGCACTTGAGGAAATAAGGCAGAAACTGAGCGGTAGCCGAAGCCTAGCTGATATAAATAAGGAAATCGAAACAGTGTGCATTATTATTGGCTCACAAGTCCGTTAAACTCCTGTTGTCTTGCCTCAACCCGGCTCTCCAGCAACAGCCCATCTCGTGAGAGTTACCTTGGACTGTGCGAACATAAGTTTAAGAATATACCTGCGGAATAGCCAGAGACTAAGTCAGAATTCAGATTTTCGAACGGAAAACTGGTAGTTAGTCTTGTGCTATTCCGCACCTATTCTTGGGCGTTTTTGACACAGTCCACGGTAAGAGAAGATGGCTGAAACTTATGAATGAATGCTGGAAACGGGTTGGATTAAAAAGGCTGGCGAAGAATGAAGGAGCCGAGCCTTAAATAGAATGGAGGGGATAAGACCGTTTAATGCACTAAAAACCGCGTATATATCATTGGAAAAACTGATCTGACATTGCGTTTTGCTTATGCTTATGCGGAGCGTTTAGAAAACCATCATAACACATTTAAAACTGATTTAGCATTACGTTTTATTGCTTGTATGTTTATGCAGAGCATTTACACGTTTAAGGAGTTGGCTCCAAACACTTTCTTTCAAAGTGTGTGTCCCAGTATTTCTGGTAATCGAGACAGCGTTTGCCTTCTGGGCAATCTTCGTCCGTTAAGCATTTATCGGGGTCACGTTCACATCGACCATTGGTGTATTTGTTGGACAGCTTGCACGTACATACATGGACCAGCGGCCTGCTCAAAAGAACTGAAGTGCAGGAAACAAATTCGCCTCCCCATTTCTCACAATCGGAGGCCTTGCGGCACACGTTTTTCCAGCCTTCAGTGGCGACGGCCCAGAAAATGGCGAAAGAAAACAGAAGAATAAGCTTTCCCATTGCAACGGCGGGTGAAACAGTTTACTGTAACGCCTAATATTTGTTATATAAATGCAGTGTTGAATGAACTAAAGCTTTTAATAAATTTTGTGCTTGGTGGATTAACGTAGGTAATCGTGGGAAATCTCTGCTCTAGCTTAACATCAAAATAATTTTTCGAATGTTCTATAAGGCATGCATTATAAAAAATTTAGATGTTTCAGAGCAAAAACTTTCAGCAATTCTGAATATGTAGGTCCCAGGTGGGGCAGTACCATGCTAGATTTTCAAGGGGCCTTTCAAAGAAAAGGTAGAGTAGAGTTGAGCAGAGTAGAGTAGAGTAGAGTTAAAATTAACTCTTTTCATGAAAGGATGGAGTTAATTTTAACTCTGGGTGTTTTAACTCTCTCTAACCCTGCTGGGTTAAAAACGGCGGGGTTAAAAAGAGTTAAAAATGCCAGGGTTAAAGATTAACTCCATGCATTCATGAAAAGAGTTAATTTTAACTCTACTCTACGCTACCCTACCTTTCTTAAATGCCTTATTTTTGGAAACACCAACTTTGAACAATTTTTACTCCGTCACTATTTTTGAGTTGGAAAACAGTATATGTCAAGATGTATGAAAAATGTGGTGAAAATTTCATGAAAAGGGTAGAAGGGGGTAAAACTCCCAACTGAAGAGAAGGGTGACGTAAACGTTCAAGGAGAATTTTGTTATGCGTTGGGAACGGGAGGGTCTATCTTTGCTAAGCCAACAATAATTGCAATGTTAAGTTTACGCTCAGAAAATAGAGAGATTAAAGGCTTTTACACAAATTTTGGATTATGAGCATAAATTTAGCACTGCACATTATTTAAAAGGGATTTTTACATACAAAATAATACACAATCATCGGGCTTTCCAATAATTATAATAACATGATATTTAAGGGAAATTTGGGTGGTTTTTAGGGAGTTTTAAGGAATTTTAGGGCAAACTATGAAAGTTAGTGTAAAAATGTAGTTGTCGCCTCTATTGATAATAAAACGGACTTGACTAATTTTACTGCAGGTTCACAATCGGTAGTGTATGCCTACAGCTCCTCCTCGTGCCTATCAGATAAAACCTAATTAAAACTAGCGAAATTAACACGATACTTTAATCTTGAATTTACCCGAAATTATTAAACAACATTTTTCATCAAAAACATACAAATCACTTAAACAAATATCTGAACTCAACCAACAAAACCGTACCAAAACGACACCAAAGTCTCAGCTGCCAGTATAGCAATTTGGGATCCACGCACCCAACTGACTGATACTAACACCCAACCAAGACTAACCAACTCTAACTGTCAACCAACTGACTCCATCTTTATAAACTACCGAAGTAGCTAAGTTTCGAGAATAACTTTATCATTCATGAAAGAATTTCCAGAATTAACATCATTTTCAACGAATATTTCACAAATTACCACCTCTTTGGCCCGCGCGCCCACGCCGCGGTACGCAAATTAGTAGGATAAAATTTAGGTTAAAGAACAAATCGTAGGTACTAGTTTGGTAAAACGCGTGTTAGAATTTCAAAAGACACCGTAAAACTACACTGGAGAACCTCTCCAGAAGCTGACAATGGGAACAAAGCGCCACAACACACACGGGCCCACTACCGGTGCTTGCCCCGATAAAGAAAAAACAAAAACATACAAGACAACTGACAACATACAACACACACAACCTACAAGTATACCCGCAAAGCGGCAACAGACAAATATGTACACAAGCCAAAGTATGATCAAAACAAAAATTTTCCCAAACCTCAGACGAAAGTAACCTGATTCAACCCCACTATACAGACTAACCGGACAAAATAGACTATAAACAATGCCATATAAAAGGTAGATTCTAAGAATAAAGCACATTGGTAATAAAGCACAGTGTATAAAGCAGCACCGAATCGGTCATGCTGGCAAAATCATGGCAGTAGACAAGATGGCAAGAATTTTAAGAAAAGAATTTTTAAAGAAGAAGGTATCGTGTTCGTTTTAGGACAGAAAAGCGAAACACCGGGCCAGGGGTGGCCATAGCATGCTGAGCAACAAAATCACACGTATAATCCTGGATATAATATTCGGGAGAGACCAGAGGAGGATTTAGGGTAACAGGATCAGGGACGACAGGATACACATCATCAGGGGAGGGGGGAAGACACGGACCAGGAATGTTGACTGCGCCATGTGAACAATTTTTCTGGTCCTGTTCTTGCGGGTCCGAAGTCCGAATCATGACCAAATTTGGATCAATTTGTCCGCCAGACATCACTGGAAGGGGAGTCGGTTCTGAAATTTGGGCTTGGGGAGAGGCATAATCTGATGGAATTTCCTGGGGGATATTCCCTATTCGGGTTTTTAGGGAGTTTTAAGGAATTTTAGGGCAAACTATGAAAGTTAGTGTAAAAATGTAGTTGTCGCCTCTATTGATAATAAAACGGACTTGACTAATTTTACTGCAGGTTCACAATCGGTAGTGTATGCCTACAGCTCCTCCTCGTGCCTATCAGATAAAACCTAATTAAAACTAGCGAAATTAACACGATACTTTAATCTTGAATTTACACGAAATTATTAAACATTTTTCATCAAAAACATACAAATCACTTAAACAAATATCTGAACTCAACCAACAAAACCGTACCAAAACGACACCAGTCTCAGCTGCCAGTATAACAATTTGGGACCCACGCACCCAACTGACTGATGTTAACACCCAACCAAGACTAACCAACTCTAACTGTCAACCAACTGACTCCATCTTTATAAACTACCGAAGTAGCTAAGTTTCGAGAATAACTTTATCATTCATGAAAGAATTTCCAGAATTAACATCATTTTCAACGAATATTTCACATTAGGAATTGAAAGGGACTTGGAAAGGGGGTGATAGCGGGGGTAGAGTCTCACTCGGTACGAGTCCCAGTCGGTACTTTTCTAATCATTCTCAAGTAGTTCCACTCGGTACTGTTGTCTCACTCGGTACTTTTATGTCTCACTCGGTACTTTTGTGTCCCACTCGGTACTTTTGAGTCCCACTCGGTACTTTTGAGTCCCATTCGGTACTTGATAGTCCCACTCGGTACTTTATGGTCTCACTCGGTACTTTATATTCAACTTAAAGTATTTAAACTAATTTTCATTAATTATTTAAAATATTCGTATATAAGCACTGTAACTGCAATTTAACACCCAATTAAGAATTAATTAAATCAAATTCAAATTACATTAATTTGAGCACTACTGGAAAATTTTTTCATTTTATAGCATTGCAAAGTTACGTAAAACTACAACTCTAAAACAAACAAATCTAAAATTTTTTTAAGAATAGCTAAAAATCTTTGTTTTACTAATTTTTGCTAAAAACATTAAAAATTTGCAATTTATGCAGATTTTGGGGTAGGCCTCTTTTTACTAATTTTTGGCTAAAATTGTTAAATACACAAACACACTAGCAAACAAAAAGATTGTAGGGAATAAAACAAAGAACAAAGGGCCTTTTCATAAAGCGATTAAACGGATTAATGGCGAATTTCAAATTTCAGATATCGATAGATATCGATTTTCAAAAATTGGTGGTTAGAGGTTACGAAACCAGCTAAATTAGCAAATATTTGCGTAATGAATGAGCAGGGAAGGTCTAAAGTCAATGTATCAAACGCATTCGGTACTATAATTGATGTTTAATCCGTTTAATCCCCGCAAATAATAAGGATTAAACTTTAGTGCTTTTGAACTGTTTCTAAGTGACGGATTACGGATTAAACTTAATCATTTTATGAAAAGGCTGCGGATTAAGGTTTAATACGCCAAGATTTTAATCTTTCACGAGTTTATGAATACGTCACGGATTAAAGTTTAATCCGTTGGTATTTTATGAAAAGGTTTTTGATCGACGGATTAAACTAGTTCGTTTAAGTCGCGGATTAAATTTTAATCCGTTTAATCATTGAGCGTATTCATAAAATGATTAAACTTTTAAGTTAATCCGTTTAATCATTTTATGAAAAGACCCAAAGATCCAAGTGTTTTATCTTCAGCAATTTGTTTCAGCTTCTTGAACAATTTATCAAATATATGCTGCAAATTCTGGCAAATTGTAACATCAAATGTAGAAAAATTTAGTCTCCTCAAGTACCGAGTAAGACAATAAAGTACCGAGTGAGATTCCAAAGTACCGAGTGGGACTCAAAAGTACCGAGTGGGACTTAGAAGTACCGAGTGGGACTCAAAAGTACCGAGTGGGACTCTAAAGTACCGAATGGGACGTTTATTGTTTAAAAATTGGAAAGTACCGAGTGGGACTCCGTACCGAGTGGGACTGAATTTTATGACAAAAGTACCGAGTGATACACAATCATAGCGGGGACGCTATTACCCACATTACATATATATAGAGACTGTTCAATAAGTTGTCTTGCCACATGGAGACTGAAGGTAGTGGTGCAAAACAATTGAAGTAATAATAATAATAATAATAATAATAATAATAATAATTAGCTTAAGGTGGTGGTATCCTTTTGTGCAGTGCTTTTGTGGGGATTTTTTGAAACGCTATAACTTTCGCAATTTTGGGAGTTGCAAAGAGCTTTATACATCGTTTTAAAACTTATTATTTGTACCTTCATATGAGCTTAAAGAACTGGCAAAATTAGCAAAAGATAGCAGAAATTTTCTCACATGCTGACATCTAACAGGATGAATATGGACCAAAAGTTTTTGAACATCGATTTCTCAAAACTGAAGAATCGGCCAAAAGTTCTTTTTGTGCCACGATATGAAGGACATATGGGCCGAGGGACGTTTTTTTGGATTTGGCTCAGCAGGCCTTAACGGTCGAGAAAATCGGCCAAATGCACAGTAACACGAATTTTCGCAACTTCGCATTGAGTTTTCTTGCTACTCAATGCGTTTTAGCCCAAACCAAGAAAAACGTCCCTCCGCAGAAGTGCGAACTTCGATTCTGCCGAAAATCTCCGGAATCCGTCGAGTAGTTTTTGAGAAATCGATGTTCGAAACAAAATAATCGCAGTTTTGCCAAAATGGTTTTTTGGCCAAATCTTTAGCTGAAAGCAATAAAGTCCGGCTAATAGGCATTCATAAAATGTGCATTTGGACGATGTATCGATTGAGTATAACTAAGCCAAGTTTGTCCTTAACATGTGGCAGTAATTTTGAAAAAACTGATTTTCTCGAAAATGGCCATTTTTTGACCCTAAAAACAGTTTTTTGCTTATACTGACTTAACCACTGGAGTTAGCTCAAAGGTTGTAAGAGCAGAAATGTTCATTTTCGAGTCCTCTTTCCAGCCATACCAACCAATCCCGTGTCTTGTCTACCTACTGGGGGGAGCTTAAGGCCAAAAACCAAAACTATCTTATCTTTTGGCCTAAGAATATGGGACTGGTCCTAAAATGTTAAAGAGCACGGAAATAGGTTATTTAGTAAGTTTTAGCCCTTTGCGTAAAAGATTAAAGCCGTTGGAGTAAAAAATACCCGAAAGGAAACCAGCACCTTAAGCATAGCTATTACTTGTATATATGACATGGATATAAAGGAGGTCCGTGATCGTCCCCAATTAATGACTTAGTGTTCTTGTCGACAATTTTGTTAACCTCTAAAATTTTATTCAAAACCATGCTAGACTTAGCTAAACTCTGTTTTGTTCATTTCGCGCAACTGCAATATGCAGAATAAGGCCTTTATACAAACGTAATTGAGCAGGTGGTCATGCTAACAGAGACGTATGCTTGAGGAATTAAACCAAAATATCTGAGTAGCAGCCTCACAAACCAGCCAAACTTATGAAAGTTGTCTTGTCTCAACCTGGCTCTCAAACAGCCGGACACGTCAACTCGAGAAACTAAAGATGGCTGAAAGTTATGAATGAATGCTTGGAATGGGATGGATGGCTGCCGAAGAATGATAGGAAGTAAGAAGCCCAAACCTTAAATAGGACAGAGGGGATAGGTCCGCTTTATGCAGTAAATTACCACGTATCATTGGAAAAACGGATTTAGCATTAAATTTTATTGCTTATGTGTATGCAGAGTATTTAGCAAACCATGATAACCCATTTTAAGGAGTTGGCTTTCAGTTTCTTTCCAAACACTTTCTTTCAAATTCTAGTGAATCTTTATATTCCTGGGTAGTGAAACAGCGTTTGCCTTCTGGGCAATCTTCGTCCGTTAAGCATTGATTGGGATCACGTTCACATCGACCATTGGTGTATTTATAGGACGTCTTGCACATACATACCTGGACCACAGGAGGCCTGGACATGGGAACTAAAATGCAGGAAACAAATTCACCTCCCCACTTCTCACAATCGGATGCCTTGCGGCACACGTTTTTCCAGCCTTCAGTGGCGACGGCCCAGAAAATGGAGAAAGAAAACACAAGAATAAGCTTTCCCATTGCGGCGATGATAGCAGGCTTGTTGCAGCGTCGAATATTTATTTGATAAATATTTTGCTGAACGAACTAAAGCTTTTAGTAAATTTCATGCCTGATCGATTAGCGTAAGTGTGGGAAATCTCTGTTCTACTCTAACTTAGCCAGTTTAACATCAAAATAATTTTTCGAAGAAATTTTGATGTTTCAGAGCAGCAACTTTCAGCATTTGTGAATGTGTGGGTCCCCCCAGGTCGGTCAGCATCATGTCATACAAGTTCAACGAAGCTATATTTACATATTTAC